>JAJLZA010000014.1:0-257240 GCA_030571925.1 Yamadazyma epiphylla
GTTGCTACGAATAATACAAAATGAAGAGCGAATTTGAAATTCCCTAGTCTGAATTTTAGATGTCGCAACGACATATTCTTGTTAGTGGAGGTGTGAAATTTTAATGGGATTAACTGTACCTGAATAGTGAAATTTTAGTAACGGAGAAAAGTCTACTTTGAGAAATATGCGAAGTTTATCCGAATTCAGGACGCAACGGATCGGTAAATTTTAGTTCGATATGCAGTTAACTGCATGTTGTCCAATTAGATCATTTAATTGAGGCTTATGTTAGCGATAAGTGGGTGTAATTGAGGCTTGTGTTAGCTATATAGACACGTTTAGATTGTGAGTGTAAAATTATTGTAAAATTGCGATTAAATTGGTGGTGTAATGTAGAATTGAACTGTAAAATGGGGCTCTAAATGGGGGGTCTAAATGGGGCTGTAAAATTGTCACTAAGAATTGAACTTTAATTGCCACCGAAGATTGGAGCTCATGCTTACTAATAAGAGCACTGCGTGCGGTTTTGCGGTGAAAGGGCTATGTAATCACCACGGTGTAAGGTAGAATTAAACTTGGTTTTGAATTACTAAGAGATGGAATTTTCAACAGATACATCAGATACTTTTAGTAAATAGTATAGGGCATATATGTATTATTTATCAAAAGTTTTAAACAACCTGTAAACTATTTAAACAACTTGTAAACTATTTAAACAACTTGTAAGCTATTTAAAACATTTGGTCAGCAAAGTATGGGCATATATGTATTATTTATCAAAAGTTTTAAACAACTTGTAAACTATTTAAACATCTGGTAAGCTATTTAAAACATTTAATCAGTAAAGTATTCAACCGTTCAAATTACCTGCTGTTTGAAGAGCCTCATTATATCTAAAACCTACAACTTTAATTTCACTTAAAACCTTTTGAATGATTTCGACATCTTCTCTACTTAACTTTCTTGAAAAACCATAGTTTTTATCAACTTTTTCAATTGTAGAACCAGATGGAATTGGAATAATTGCAGGAAGTTTTGAAATACCTTCAAAATTTTCAAGACCAGAAACACTTTCAAAATACGAAAGTGCTAATGCTTCTAGGCTCATATCTTTGCTGTGTGCAAAATCGTATAATTTTTTCAAAGAAGGTAGGTTTTTATCAAATATCTCTGGTTTAAACTTATCTAAACGTCTTCTTAAATCTCCTTCAGCAATAGTACCAAGGAAGTCATCGGATTCAACACAAAAGTCAGTTAAAAGACCTCTACATAATGGAGAATAAGCAAGAATTGGGATATTGTGTTTGGCTGCTTCTGCTAAAATTCCATTATGAATTATATCTTGACAAAATAATGAAAATTCAACTTCAACAAAAGAGATTGGTGCCACAGATGCAGCTTTAGCAATTGACTTTGCACTAACTTCACTTAAAGAGATACCATCAATATCACCAGCTTTGACTCTATCATAAATATATGAGATGGTATCTGCGTAATCGACCTTTGGGTCGACTCTAGAAGCCTCAAATATAAGAGTTGGTCTAACTTTACTACCTTTAAAAGCTTCAACAATTCCATCAATGGAGGTATCAACACCTTCTCTATCACCTCTAATAGCAAAAGCTTGTGTATCAAAAGCACCTTTAATAACCAAAGTTAAATCTTTATCTTGGACTACATCAGAAAATTGACGTAAAAGTTTTAAATTAGCAAATTTAGGATCGTATTGGTAAATATCACCACCATTTAAGAGCCTAACACCATACTTATCATAGACATGCTTCAAAACTTGAATAGATTTTTCGAAAGGTGGTGGATTAGGAGTCCAAGTCATGGACATAGTACCGAAACCTTTGCCTTTAAGAGGAATTTGTTTAACCATTTTAATTTAACTGCAGAATTAACTGGAATTGATGCCTTTAAATAGTTTGAAGAAAATGTTAGTAACGGGGAAAAACCGTTTTAAGAAATGAGCGAGTACGAAAAATTCCGTTGCCTATTTCAAGGCGTTAGTGGGTGAACCTGCTTTAGGTCGTTACTGACAGCCGAATTTGACATATTTATTTGACAATTATTGAACGTTATGATTTAATTGGAACATTCAATTGTGATTTATACTGGCTATAGGTGAACTACACAAGCATATAAAGGGCATTGCTGAAAATTAGTTTCTTGAAACCATAATTTCCACGGAATATTGTCATTTATGCTTCTTGGTAGGTGCCCTGCAGCTAATTTGATATCTAATACGGTTAGAGGCCCATTTTTTTGCCACCAGTGCTATAAGGTACAATTAAACGAGGTCTTGAATTCTTTAGAGGTAAAGTATTAAAAAAAAAATAAAATAAAATAAAATACACTTAATCAGTTATGGGGCATATATTTAATTATATTTAAATAAAAGACACTAGAAAATTATTTAAAAAATTCAACACTTCACTAACTGAGTATTTAACCATTTAAACAACCAACTTTTTCAAATAACGCATTGTATCTTAAACCTGCGATCTTAAATTCTCTTAAAATCTCTTGAATGGTATCGATATCTTCACTGTTTAATTTCTTAGAAGAACTATAGTTTTTATCACATTTTTCAACAGTTGAACCAGATGGAATTGCAATAATTGCAGGAAGTTTTGAAATGCCTTCAAAATTTTCAAGACCAGAAACACTTTCAAAATACGAAATTGCTAATGCTTCTAAGCTTAAGCCTTTGCTATGAGCAAAATCATATAATTTTTTTAAATAAGGCAAGTTTTTATTAAATATCTCAGGTGTAAACTTATCTAAAGTTTTTCTAAGATCTGTTGCTGGTAAAGTGTCGAGGAAATTATCAGATTCAACACAGAAGTCAGTTAAAATACCTCTACATAATGGAGAGTAAGCAAGAATTGGGATATTGTGTTTTGCAGCTTCTGCTAAAATTCCATTATGGATGATATCTTGACAAAATAATGAAAATTCAACTTCAACACAAGAAATTGGTGCAATAGAAGCAGCTTTTGCAATTGACTTTGCACCAACCTCACTAATTGAAATACCATCAATATCACCAGCTTTAACCCTCTCATAAATATGCGAAATGGTTTCCTCATAAGGAACTTTTGGATCAACTCTAGATGACTCAAAAATAAGAGTTGGTCTAACTTTACTGCCTTTAAAAGCTTCAACAATTCCATCAACTGAAGCGTCAACACCTGCTTTACCACCACTAGGAACTAAATTGTGAATATCAAAAGCACCTTTAATAACAATAATTAAATCTTTGTCTTGGACCTCATCAGAAAATTTACGTAAAAGTTTTAAATTGGAAAATTCTTCATTTTGTTGATAAAAATCACCACCATTAAAAATT
Source organism: Yamadazyma epiphylla (assembly GCA_030571925.1). NCBI lineage: Eukaryota > Fungi > Ascomycota > Pichiomycetes > Serinales > Debaryomycetaceae > Yamadazyma > Yamadazyma epiphylla. The sequence goes on from JAJLZA010000014.1 coordinate 3,338, forward strand.
TTTACCCCATAATTGTCATAGACATGTTTTAAAACTTGAACAGATTTTTCAAAAGGTGGTGGAGTAGCAGTCCAAGTCATGGACATAGTACCGAAACCTTTGCTTGTAATTGGAATTTGTTTAACCATTTTAATTTAAATTAATTAGTAGAATATACCAGACATACCCTAACTTTTATAGTTATAAACTCCACTAGTGGCGACAATGTACTAAAGCTATATTCGGCTGTGTATACCCAATCAATAGAATTTTATCGGAAATATCTACGGAAGCGGGATATAATTAGACATCCGAAGAGTACTATAAACAATTGACCGTAAATGATTTTGTGGGGACACGGAATTAAGGAAAGAAGTATTAGAGTCCCGAAGCTCCGGTGTGGTCCCAGATTCCGTATATAGAGCAAGTTTGGTAGTGTGAATCTGAGCCTTTTTGTCGATTTATCAAGTCTGCATAACCACTGGTTGGAGTTACCAGTTTGAGTCTCTTGGTTATAAGCCTCTTTAATGTACCTTGGAAATGAAAACGAAAAGTATTGGTATTCCGAAAAAGGAAATATCCCGGACTTATGTATTATATACTAATTTTAAGTAATTAAACCTGTAGTCATACAGACTATGATTACTTAATGTCTCTAATTACTTAATAATTGCACTTTTCTCTACTGTCTACATACTGATATGTAATTTGACCATGGGCGTTACCATCAATTGTAGAATACTATACCCATTAGTCCGTCTTTAAGCTGTAAAAAGGCCGTTGGCATTCAGAGTTACAGCTCATTACAGCAGAAAAAAACTGTTAATCACCTCTTCTTTGATCCTATACCGTAAAATCCCATTTATCGGATCCAACACATCGGATAAAGCAGTGAATAAACCTTAATTCATGTACTTTTGAGTAAAGTGTAATGTAGAGTAATGTAAAGTAGTATCTACAAGTATAATATTCTTATAGAGAAGCGTAAAAGAGCATTTACTAGACTAAGCACAAGTTTAAGTATATAAAACAAGTTACGTGTGCTTTACACCCATCGCTATTCGACGGTTATACCTGATTCTTTAGCCTTCTGGTGAAGATTCTTTAACTTCGCGATCCGGTAGGGAATGTTCCCGATTTTTTCAGCTTCAAATTTGAATAATTTTAAAAAAATTGGAGTTTAGTGCTATAAACACATTATTATATAATTCATATCGTAAGGAAAATACTTTGTATGAACCATATTACAATATTTTAGGATTATTAGCGTAGAAATTACAGTTATTGAGTTCGTCCATTGAAAACGTAAATCCCTGCATCTCGGCCGAACTCAGTCGCTACAACTCGGTCAAAACTTTACCCTAATAAAGTCGGACTTTTATAGTCAAACTCCAACTACAACTTATTCGTACTGGGCAATACGTAATGTTCCAAAAGCATGACCAAAACGTATCCTTTAATGAACAATGGCACCCCCACCTACCATTTTCAACCGTACTACAATTGTCATATTTTCCCCCCTGCATACAAAGTGTGGTTGCATATCGCGATAACGGTTGCAAGTCTTATCATTAACATTTATTAATCTATATATCGTATTTCCATAAACTTCATTAGGTGTCAAAATTAACATTAAATGTACGAAACAATTATCCGGTTCCTACCAACCTCTGACTAATTTTTTTGGTATTTTTATCTGCTTTCTACTCTAACCCACTGCTGGCTTTAAGAATGGACCTGCATCTGCGCAAACCACCTAAAATGGTAAGTATTTGAAAGCCTCAGTTATTGCTGCTGAGCTGGAGTCTTTTAGATCTTATTGAATAAAGATCTGGCACTAACTGTACCCTTTAAGTTGGTATTGACCAGACTTTCTTTATAGGATAAAAAAAATGGTAAGGTTGTAGAAAAGGCTAAATAACTTAACACGACGACTGAGTGAGAATTTAATAATTGTCTTGCTTGAATCATTGGAGTTTTTATGAAGGTGTTGAAGGTAATGAAATCTTCGAGGATTTCTGTCTCCTTATATACTGCAACAATGTGGTTATTGGATGATAAAAAAGAATCAGATCATAACGCCTTTGTGCAGGACCAAATGCCACATTTGGCGACGGAATTTTTCGTGTCCCTACCGCCAACCAAAAATGGCAATGAGGCTGTTGTGCCTTTTCGAGGCATTCAAGCGATAATTGGCTGCAATTAAAATATAGTTTCTACATAGAGCGATTTTAAAAACTTTTATAAATGTAAATACTCGTATAGACGTGTAGCGTGTTTATTTATGAGACGTGTAAGGGAAATTTCATCTAAGACGTGTACGTGTTGGCATGTTGATGTTTTTGTTTATGTTATTAGTCCGATTCGGAGAGAGAGTAATTGGTTGGGAAGTCAAAAGGTATTGTTTTGATTGCGGTCGCTGTCCACGTGATGGGAACGAGCGGGTACGAGTAATAGGGGGCTAAGGTTTTAAGTGAGAATATAGTGATGTAATTGTTGGGGGTTAGTTTTGGGGTTTTACTATACGAAGAGTTGTGGAATGGGGTGTTTGTCAGACGACTTTTGGGGGGTGGTGGGGCCTACACTGGGGGCGAGCGGAACGAGCTGTGGCGCGAGGGTCGGTGCGGCGGTGTGGGCCAATGCGGCGGTACGAGGAGGCCACATTATTATTAGTTTCTGGACTAGGAGGTTTGGGGTGTATATTTAGACAATTGGCCATAAAGAGTCCTTTATTTTATCTGAGCAGAAATCGTAAGATATTGAGTCTAAGGGTTAAAATATGAGGGCCTTATCATCTCCAGCGATGGGTACATGAAAAGCATCTAATCGTTGATTTTGTCATTATAGCACTCTATTATAATTTTGACCTAATTTAACACTTTTTCAACTATAAAAAACCTTATTTGATCATATCGTCATTTTTGCAACCATTAGATACTTTGCAAACTTTAAACATATTCCACATTTAACCTACAATTTACATATCCACCTCTTTAGAGACTTCATTATACTCTAGAATCAAATTAAACTGTACATCATATCCGAATAATTTATTTACTAAATAATTTATAAACTAAATAACTTAAACACCCCTAATCTTGTTGAACTTTGGCATAACTTGGTGGTCTTAACTTTCTATTCAAAGTTTGGAACAACCAGATTGGGAATAAACTTATTACCAATATTAATATACATTGCCAAATAAATGAAAATGATGTAATATAATCTAAATCAAAATAATCTGGTAAGAAAGGAATAGAAAATATATAAATCACAAAAGTTACAATTAAGGTAATTATCATCACTTTATTCCATTGATTAATTTGTAAACCAACCATTATTAATTCATTAAAAATTAATGCAGAAAATGATAATGTAACCATTGAAACAAAGTTTTTTTGTTCAATACCTTGAAATTTTTGACTTAAAAGTTGAATAACATTACCTTGATAAAATGAAATTAAACACCAAATAAAGAAATTTTTATAACTTAAAGATTTACCTAAAGTTAATTCTTTATAAAGTTCAGGATAAATTTTGGTTAAATTTTCATTTATATCAAAATCTAAAGTTAATGAAAAAACTGGCATCATTGTATAAATAGTAGCATAACCAACCATTAAAAAACCTTGATATAATGCTAAAGGTTCAAAATTTGAACAAATTGAATAAACAGCTTGACAAATAGAAATAATTAATCCTCTATGCATTATAAATTGACCTAATTTTGATGATCTTTTATAACTATTTCTACCATGCCATAAAAGTAATTTACATAAATAATAAAATTGATCAATACTAAAGTCTGCTGCTAATGATGCTTGTTTCCCTTCTTTACCAACAATACCAACTCCAACGTCAGCACATTGAATCATACTAACATCATTACCTCCATCTCCAATACAACAAATTCTTTTACCAGTTAATTCTTTAATAATGGTAGCAATATCAGCTTTTTGTTGTGGTGAACATCTACATGCAATTACAGTTGGTAATTTTAAAACCAAACTAAAAAATTCTTCTTTAAAAAATTTCATATAAGTTAATAAACTTTCACCATCAATTAAAAGAACTGAATTTAAATTAGTTTTTAAAATTTCAAGATTATTTAAAGCCATATCTGGATGATTAACTTTAGTAATTTGATGAATATATTGACCTCTGGTAATTAATTTACAACTAATTGAAACACATTTAGCAGTTTCAACTTTATCACCAGTTAACATCCAAATTTTAATACCAGCATTTCGAAGTAATTCAATTGAAGATTTAACATTTTTTTGTAATTTATCTTCAACACCAGTTAATCCTAATAATTCTAAATCAGTTTCTAAATAATTAGATACAACTTTTTGCATTAAAATTTCTCGATCATATAATGATAAATTAGCTTCTTTATAATTCTTTTCAAATTCATTTAATAATTTATCAGAAATTTTTTTACGTCCAATTACAAGTGTTCTTAAACCTTCTCTTGCCATATTACTAGTTTCTTCTTCAAGCCAATCATTGTTATTAACAATGTTAATCATAACAGAATCAGCACCTTTTTCTAAAAATAAAATTTCATCTCTAATTACATCTTTAACAATGATCCCCATTCTTTTAGTTTCACTACTAAAGGGAAATATATATAAGATTTCAAATTTAAACATTTGATTCAGTTTAAGATGCATTAAAGTCATTGAAATTCTATCTCTTTGAATTAATTTAAGTCCAACCAGTTCAGTAAATTTAACTATAGCAATTTCATCTGGTGATGCTGCTTGATAACTAACTTCTCCAGTTGCACGATTAGTACCTTCACTACTATCTTCATCATCATAAGTTGGTGTAACATTATGACAAAGTGCTAAAGTTAATACCAATTCATAAACTTTATTACTTAAATCTCGTTTTTTCATACTATTGGAATTTATTAATTTATTTGATTTCCCTCCATTATTACCTAAATTATTATTAATATATTCAGTAACCATATCTAAAGTATCACCAGCATAACTAACGGTACCAAGATGAAGTTTTTTCAATTCCATATCATTTTGAGTTAAAGTTCCAGTTTTATCACTTAAAAGATATTCAATTCTACCTAAATCTTCAGGAATTGTTGAAGTTCTAACAATTGTATTACGAATTTCTTTATCTTTATGAATTTGTGATGCATAAACTGATTTAGCTAAATCTAAATTAACTCTTAAAGATACAGGAATAATAGTTGAAAATAAAATTAAATATCTTAAAATATCAATATACCAAGTTGATTTTAATGGGAAACCTCTAGCGAAAACTAAACTTAATGATAATAAAAATACTGAAACACATAAGATTTTAGCTAATTTATTAATTTCAAGTTCTAATAAACCAGTTTTAACCCCAGTTTTTGTGGTATTCATCAGTTGTCTAGTTTCAATTCCAGTATAAACTACAATACCTACAGCAGATCCTGTTGCTAATATTGTATTTGCCCACATGGTTTGATCTATTGATAATGGAATTGATTCAGAATTATCACTATTATAACCATGAGGATGATAAATCAATTTCCCATTAAAATGATGAATTGATTTGGTTGGTTTATTAATTATTAAAGAAATATTATTAATTAAATGATCTAAATCTGTTAAAGATTGTGTAACATTAGGAGAAATCCGAAGTTTCCAATCAGTTTCACCATCCAATTGATCAGTTTTAATAAAAGCTTCTCCATTACCTTCTTTATCACTACTTTGTAATAAAATTACATCTGCAGGAATTCTTTTACCTTTATGAATCTTAACTAAATCTCCAACCCGAAGATTTTTAGAAGCAATCATCTTAATTTCATTAGTTAAACTACCAGGATTTCTATTAAGAACTTCATAAAGTTCATTATTTTGTTCGATATCTCTTCTTCTTCTAGCAATATCATCGGTGGCTTCTTTCATCATGGTGATGGTTAATACAAACGCCAATGGAACAATATAACTACTCAAGTACCCAATCCTTAACTGAGGAACGATTTGGGACAATGCAACTAAAAGGAAATATAAATTAAAAAAGAATTTAAATTGTTCATAAAGAATAATGGGGATGAAAGTAATAGGATTATATTTGGCATTACTGATGGCATTTGTGGGATATTCATTTCTGGTTTTGTTGTTTCTGGGGGAAATGAACCGTTCATCTTCATCGTTATCTTCAATCAATCGTTCTTGATCTAGTTCGAATCGGGCAATCTTGAAAATTTTGATGATATCTTTAATAAACTGTTTGATTGAAAACTCATTCCGAGCCCCCGAAAGTGACGATGTGGAATCAAAAGATCGATTATTGTTCAGAAATCTATTATCTATCAAAGGAGAACTGTCATCATGAAGATTATGATGCTGATGGGTATAATCATGATCGTTTAAAAGGGTATCACCATTAAGACTTGAGAGGGGGATTCCTCCCATAGACCCTTGGGAACTATGACGAGAACTATTGAATATACTATTGGATGCATTGTTCAACGCCTTATCTAGCGTTATATCCAAATCATCCAAGGAATCATTATCGTTAAATCGTGACATGGCTTCCTTAACGAGCGCGGTGTTTTTTTCTCTTTCACTGTTGAGGGTCTAGCGTCAAAATTCCCCCAAAAGTGCGAAATTAGTTACATGTGGTGATAAAGATGTCAGATGAAGAGCATGAATTATTACCACTTTCGCCTCATATATCGAACGAATCCAATACAGAACAAACCACAGAACTCTCACGATTGGCTAAAATCCAAAATTCAAAGAATAATACCTTTTTGAAGAAACTTTGGCTGTTTCTACAGATTACCCTCTTGAAAGTCCCTAATCACTTTGAAAACTATATATTAACCAATGAACCAAACGATTGTGCTTTGATTGCCAAATACTCCAAAGTTGAAAGAATTGATCTATCGTCGACATCCTTGAGTATAGACGAAATATACCTTAATACCATCCATATAGTCCATCCTTTGGTTAACTTTATGAAGAATGAGAATAACCAGTCCATTGATATCCTGCAAGATTTGAAAGAATCGCCGATTTTGTTCTTTATTCACGGCTTCGGAGGCCAAATGTCCCAGTTTGAGCCGTTGATGGGTCTTTTGTCCCAATGTCTGGAGATCATGTCTCTTGATCTTCCTGGTTTTGGTGATAGTAGACGGGTTTTTAATGATAATTATGCACGTTTAACTAAATTTAGTAAAGAAGATCAACATAAGATTTCTGAAAGTGTTGCCAAAATGGCTGATGATGACTATAAATTAGAAAATATTGCTGCTATAATTGTTCAATTTATTACCCAATTTATACCTGCCAATAAGAAGATTGTTTTAATTGGCCATTCGATGGGTTGTAAATTAAGTGTTAGGGTTGCTAAACAATTGGTTCCAGGTAAAGTTGAAGGGTTGATCCTTTTAGCTCCACCTCCGTTTATAGATGATATTTCAAATAACCCACCAGCGTCTAAATCACATTCTTTTTTTTCGAGTTGGTTAACCTCTACACCTTCGATTCTTAATTTAATGAGAGTTTGGGATCGTTTACAAGGATTCAATAGTCCTAGTGTTAAACGACAAATAGGAGTATTGGGGAATAATTCGGCTGCTAATTTATATATAAAATTAAAACAATTTAGATGGAATTTAGATATTGATACCATCACTGCTTTACGATATGCTAAAGGATTTCAAAAATGTACATATACGGATTTAATTTCGGTGATTAAAAACTTTAATGATAATCCATTTGATAAACGGGTTTATGAAAAGACACTTTTGGTGGTAGGGAATAAAGATTCTGTTACCCCAGCTAAAAATGTTATCAAATTAAATGAAATGTTAACTCATTCATTTCAAAGGAAAGTTAGTTCATTAATTGAAATCAAAAATGCCGGTCATGGATTACTTTTAACTAAACCTGAATTCATTTGTGGTAAAATTTTAAATCATATCGAAAATGAATTTCCTGAAAGATTACATTTATCACCAGCTTGGGTTTTAAAAGTTAAAGCCGATATCAGTGGAGATAAATGGGGGTTAAAAAATGAATTAAAATGGTCTAAATTAACTCCTATATCTTTAAATATTACTAGAAATAATGGTCAAGATATTTCACCTCTTTTAGGAATGAAAACTTTAAGAGAAGGTGATCAAACTCATTCGCCTATAATTTTAGAAAATGCATTTTGTAATTCTATTCAACCATCTTATGTATTACCAAAGGGTAATTTAATTGCTATTGTGGATATTTCTGCTGATATCCCACCTTATAATCCTGAATCTTTTAAAATTATCAAATACTATAAATGTGCAACTGTTTCTAAAGTAGTTCCAGATCCTGGTTCTATAAGGAAATTTATACATTTGATAGATAAGATTCTTAAATCAAATATAATAGAAACCCCATTAATAGCAGTTCATTGTCATTATGGGTTCAATAGAACCGGGTTCTTAATCTGCTGTTATTTGATTGAAAGGTTAGGATGGACCGTAGAAGAAGCAATTGAAGGATTTAAGATGGCTAAGCCACCGGGCATAAAGCATCGTCATTTTATAGATGCCTTGTATGTTAGATATGAGAGTTGAATGTACTTTAGTTTTACTCTGTCTCAAGCTCTGGCTCTCTACCTCACCTCTACTTTATTCTCGTCATATATGAGCCGCACAATCTTAGCCATTGAGACTGCACACATGGGATTTTTTCCAGCTTTGTCTACATGAAGTTTGGTGAATCCTTAAGTCAAGGAGTGGTTCCTGAATGGAAAGAGCAATATGTTGATTATAAACAGGGTAAAAAGCTCATAAAGAAAATAGGAGGCTTAATTATATCCTCTTCTGACGATCGTACTCCTCTCCTCCAACCTTCCAATACCAATAAGCTTCAAAACTATAACAACCAAGAGCCATCCGTAGATGACCACCAAGATCCTTCTAAAAGAAGTAACATATCCTTCAAAGCTTCTATATTCAATAAGAGCTTAAATCCGCAACAAAAGAAGCATTTGGTGGAGTCTGGCAAAGATGAATTTCACCAATGGTTAGATCAAGAGGTGGTTAAAGTCGAGTCCTTTTTCAAGTTAAGAGAACAGCAGGTATACGAGCGGTTTCTTATTCTTGAAGATCAACTTTATCAGTTGAAAGACCACAAGAACAAGATCACTAAAGAGAGAAGACACCATTTTTCAAACCTTCATTCTCCCACCAGTAAAGATACCGATGTCTATCACAAGGTTAATGAATTAGCATTTCATACCAAAACAGCATTTTCGTCATTAAATCGGTATGATTTGCCTTCTTTACCTTCCAAAGTTTTCCTTAAAAAATTGAGTCGTAAACGTAGTAACTCTGATATCTCTATGAGTAGTGGTGTGAAAGAAGAGGTAGATGTAAACTACTTTGAAAACCGGGTTAGAAATGGTGCTTCTTCTTCAGATTCTTTGGATTCTCGAAGCACACGGTCAGAAGCCCCAGGCGATAGTTCTATACGTCCACCTTCAATTCGTCAAACCCCTGAAATGATAAGAAATAGAAAGAGAAAAGATTATCAGCAGAGGAAGAAGAATTATACAGTGCCATTTTTGTTTGCTAGAAAGAAGCTAAAAGAGGCAATTCTTGAACATTATAGATCTCTTATTTTATTAAGATCTTATAAAGAACTTAATCGGACAGCATTTAGAAAAATCACAAAGAAATATGATAAAGCTCTTAATGAACAAATTTCAAGAGATTTTGTTTCTCATATTGATAAAGATGCTTATTTCATGAACAGTGATATAATTGAAAAGCTAATATTCCAGATTGAAGAATTATTTATTACATTTTTCGATCCAAAATCTACCGATAGGAAACAGTCTTTAGAAAAATTAAAGAGTATAGCTTATGCTTTAAACCAAAATGAAGCAAGGTTATCTGCTTACTATAGTGAATTCTTTGCTTCGGGATTTTTCCTTGGTCTTGCACTTCCTTTATTTGTTCTTGGGTTGTATACAGCACTTCGTAAAACTATTAATGGAACTTTACCCGAAGGTAGCTTTTTATTACAAATTTATGGTGGATTTTTCATCATAAACCTTTTATTTCTTTTGTTTGTCTTTGATCTTTATATTTTCCAAATCTTTCAAATTAATTACAAATTTATTTTTGAGCTTAATATTGCAACGGCTTTGGATTATAAACAATTTTTACTTCTCCCGTCATTTGCATTTGCATTTTTAGCTTTACTCATGTGGTTTAGTTTTAATGATTTTTGGAGAGATGAATTTCCTGGCCGTGATTGGCCATGGATTTATTTTGGCGTTATGTTAGTGATCTTCTTTTGGCCATTCAATCATTTTTATGCATCAAGTAGAAGATGGTTACAAATTGCTCTTTGGAGACTATTACTTTCAGGTTTTTATCCTGTTGAATTTAGAGATTTTTTCATTGGAGATTTGTTATGTTCATTAACTTATTCTATGGGAAATATTTCCTTCTTTTTTTGTATTTATGCACATCATTGGAACGGATCTTTAGGTCATGGTGGTCAACCAGTTTGTGGATCTTCAAGTTCAAGATCTATGGGATTTTTTGCCGCATTACCAAGTATTTGGAGATTCCTTCAATGTGGAAGACGTTATACCGATTCAGGAGATTGGTTCCCCCATTTGGCTAATATGTTAAAATATGCCGTGGGTGCTATTTATTATTGTTTATTAAGTGTTTATCGTATAGAAAGAACTTCAACTTATAGAATTGCATTTATTGTGGTGGCTACAATCAACTCTATATATACTGCAATATGGGATATTATAATGGATTGGTCATTATTACAATCAGGATCAAAGAATTTCCTTTTAAGAGATAATCTTTTTTATAAAAGACCAATTTATTATTATTTAGCAATGGTTTCAGATGTGCTTTTAAGATTTCAATGGGTCTTTTATGCATTCTTCAGTAATCAAATTCAACAACTGGCAGCTACAAGTTTTATAATTGCCATTGCTGAATTAATTAGAAGAGTGATTTGGCTTCTTTTCCGGATGGAAAATGAACATTGTACCAATGTGATATTATTTAGAGCATCTAGAGATTCACCATTACCTTATCCAATCAGTACAAAAGTTGAATCTGCTATTAAAAAATTAGTTAGCTTGAGGTATAGTTCTTTATCCACTGAAATACCTCAAGAAGATACTAGTATCATCTCTGAAGATATTGAATCAAGAGCAGAATCTGATATGTCTAAATTAACTCGTAGAAAATCTACTTTGGCAGTTATACTGGGAGCTTTAAATAAAGCCCATATTAAAGATTTCCAAAGAAAGAAAAATGTCACTATTGAAGAAGACTCAGATGATGACGAGGATGATGATAACAATGATGTTCAATCGCAAATAAGAGATGATGCAGTTTCAAGTTCAAGAGAGTGGGTTCAATAGAGTAGTTGAGAAATAGTTAGTTATCATAATAAATTAAAACACATACGTATACACCTCTAAATCTTTTGTTTCTTTTCGGCAGGTAAATCATCTGGTTCATCACCACCTGATGGTTTCATTAATGGTGTTGAAATATCAGAATGATATTCTTTAATAATAGAATCAACATCATCAATGTTCAATTGTCTTACATCACCTAATTTTTTAATTTTATTGGTGACTTCTTTACATTGTTCATCAGTTAAATGTAAGTTTAATTGATCAACTCTTGATTTGATAGCGTTCCATCCAGTTAATCTGTTAGCAAAATGGATATATCTAGTTAAACCAAAATCTGATGGGTTTAAAATTTCGTATGTAGATGGGTTTGCTAAGATAGCTTTAGCATGAATACCAGCTTTATGGGTGAAAGCACAGAATCCAGTAATTGGATTGTTAAATGGAATATTAACTTGAACAGCTTCAGCAACCAAGTTTTCTAAATCTCTTAATTTATGTAATTTATATTTGGATAAGACATAGTCTCTATCAGCAGCGATCATTCTAGCCATTAACCCACCTAATGGAGTAATACCATTTCTTTCACCAATACCTAAAACAGAAACATCGATCAATTTGGCACCAGCTTCTAAAGCAGTGTAAGCATTAGCAATAGCACATCCAGTATCATTGTGGAAATGACATTCAATATCACAATTAACAACGGATTTTAATGTTCTAATGATGTCATAAACTTGTCTTGGATTAGCACATCCAACAGTATCAGCAATACCAACTCTGTTAACACCGATTTTGTCAACAGTTTTGTAAATGTTTAACAAATCAACCAAATCAGATCTGAAGGAATCTTCAGAACTAAATCTAATTTCAATACCTTTAGATTTAACAAATTCAATAACTTCAATAGCAGATTGAGCAATATAGTTCATATCTTTACCATGAGAGTATTGTCTTAAGAATTGAGAGGTACCAATAACAACATCAACACCATCAACTCCGGTTTCAACTGCAACTCTAGCATCGTCCATATGACATCTAATATGAGTTAAGATTTTGGCTTTTAAACCTAATTTACAAATAGCTTCACAGTCTTTTCTACTTTGTTCACTAGCAACTGGTGAAGTTAATTCGATGTAATCAACACCAAAATCGTCTAAAGCTTTAGCAATTTCAATTTTTTTTTCAGTAGTGAAAAATGCATTAGCGAATTGTTCACCTTCTCTTAAAGTTGACTCGATAAGTTGAAATTCAGAGACGTTTGAAAGGAAATCTGAAGGGTTTGGACCATAAGGATTGGTCATAATAGCTGGGTTTTTGGTAGTGGCCTCGCCTACTTTTTTGTAACCTTCTGGTTCTGACATGATAAAATTTTTATATTCTTGAAATTTTCATTGGTGAGTGCGAAAGGGTTTACTGATAAGAGGGGCATCGCTGGTGGGCGCGCGCGGACAAACGGTAGCGCGGTGTTGGTGCTGGAAAAAGAGATTATGGGGCGAATGCAGTGGACGGCTGTAGCGCATTACATTAATTAATATACATTTATTATACATAGTTTGGTAATTGAATTCTGGGGGCATGTGTCCCATCTACATGGTTTATAGTGTTCATATTATTGATATTGGTCATACTGTTCATTTCATTCATATTAGATATGCTGTTCGAATTAATGGAAAGAGACCCTTGGCTTCGATGCTCAAGTGATAATCTCATCGCCAACTGATAAATCTCCTCCTCACGTGACTGCATGTCATAATTATTAAGATCGTGTAAAATTAACCGGTTATAAATCCTGGAGTTTCGGTCTGTTTGGTAGTGTTGCGGAGCCAAAAAGTCGTTTGTTGCAACAATATCATCCTCCGGTGGGGTGGAAACATCAGGAATAAGTTCTGGAATCAAATCATCAAATCTTTCATCATCCACATGAGTCAACTTATATGGGTCCACAGAGTCGGGGAAAACCGTAAGTTGGGTGAATTGTCCTATGTGCTTATGAAGTTGATGATCTGATTGAATAAGAGTTCTATTTATTCGTAATACAGGAGAGTATCTGGGGTCAAAAGAGATGAGATCGAGATCTTCGTGGAAATTGGCCCGATAAGGTGGGAGTTCATGTTCATTTGGAATCAAATTCTGCATGGAATCCATGGGAGTGTTTGTGGGAACTGGTTGATCATGGCGTCTATTGTGACGACTTCTAGATCTTGTCTCTCTGGACTCTCTGGGCCTATTTCTGTGCCTATTTCTGGAGACTTCTTGGGTATGTTGACGTCTTGTTCGTTCCTGGCCTTGTTCTCTTTGACTTCTTTGGCTTCTTCTTTCGGAGTGTTGGTCTTGACGGGAATTTTGGTGGGAATTTTGGTGGGAATTTTGACGGTTGGACCGCAGTTCTCTTTGCTGGCGCTCTGCCCGACGTCTCTGACGTTCCCGGCGTTGAAGAAGCTCTCTTTCTTGTTCTTCTCTTTCCTCTCTTTCTCGTTGTTCTCTTTGATGATGTTCTCTAGCTTCTCTTTCTTGTCTTTCTCTCTCTTCTTGTTGCTGTCTTTCCCGTTGCTCTTGCTCCTGCCTTTCTCTCTCCTGTCTTTCCCTTTCCTGTCTCTCTCTTTCTTGACGTTCTCTTCTCTTTCTCTTCTTTTCTCTTATCATAGCAGCACGTCTTTCATGTTCTTCTCTCTCTTGCTGTTGTTGGGCTTGCTCTCTTTCTAATCTTTCTCTCTCTTGGGCCTCTCTTTCTTGTCTTTCTCTCTCTTTCCTTTCCTGATACTTTCTCCTTTGTCTGACCTTCTTTTCTATTATTCGTTGTTCTTTTCTTCTTCTTTCAATACTTGGTCTGGCTTCACCACGTCTTTCTCTAGTGACATCGACCTGCCTTGTTCTAAAATTAGCATACTCTGGGTCCCGTATCTGGTGGAGATCTGACCGGCTAAAAGCCACTATAAATTCATTTACATTTGGAGAGTTTTCGATATTCTTAGGATTTGGATTGGTAATACTTGGCGTAACCAAGTTAACAAAGGCTGACTTGATACCCATTATACTATTTTTCACTTTTTTCAATAACTTTTCCGCGTTAGGAAATTATTTAAATGTCGCAGGAGATAATAGTTAATTTTAGTGCAAAAATGTCGTGTGTTGCTGTTGCGCTCACATGAAAGTCAGTTTACACTGGTAAACAAGGAACAATACAACATTGAATAAACTTTTGATTAAATAATATGTAATACGTTTATAAAAATATTCTTGGCAAAAGTTGATATATTGCACTGGTAAATTTAGAAGTTTACTCGATAAGCAATGTCGCAATTATTGCAGCCATTATGTCGCCCACATACTTGAGTGTGTGATAAGGGCTTATATAGGTTATAACTCGGTTTATGTAGACTTATAGAGTAAAATACTTCATTAGCAATTACAAAAGCAACAATGTATAACCCTTTAAAAACGGTGTTAATTTTATTTCTAATTATAGTTTAACCATTAACTTTAATCACTGATCTAGTAGTCATAATCTCACGTTACAATAACATGATTGGCGCAATGTTTTAAACCACCTGCGTTAACTAAGTAATCAATAACCCAAAGTTGATTAAAAATGTCTCGTTGATTTAAAGCATATAAACTTTATTTACCCCTTAAGCCCTAGGTCAGAAAGGCTCGATCAGTTTTAACCGAGTTGTTTAATTTTTCGAAAATAGACTTTTGTTCAACAACAGTTTCCCCATAAAATCATAAAACTAATATGATTTTAAAGATTTCGGTTACTGATGGATCAAAAGTAACGGTAAAGCGATCCAAAACAAATCAATTTCTTGACTGTTTAAAAAAAAATTAGACAAGATTTTTTTCATAAATCCTGATAAAAAAATATGTCAAAATTGACAGCTATATTAAAAATAATTATATTTAATTAATAAAAAATATTGATTATAACTACTTGACCCAACAAATAATTCAACACTACAATAAAATTAAACTTATTGCTCGGATTTAAAAAAATATCTTTACTACGGTTTAACTTGCACTTTTGATAATTTTCATGTTACATCGATAACCATGAATTACAATTATTTAACTTACACAGTATATTTGTCACGGTTATACTTGAAAGAGTCAAACTCTAAAATTACTATATAAACCCATTGAAAATACTGATGAATACTTCATTCGAATTCTTAATTCAATTACTAGACAATGATGTTCCAATTTACTTACAAAGCCTTATATGCTATGGCTGTTGCAATTCTTATGATTTCTGCTGAAGCAGCTTCAATCCCAGGTATTCAAAAAAGAGGTGAAAAAGTTTTAAAATTAGATTTTGATATTAAAACTAACAAAGTCCAAGATCATACTATCCAAGATGCTAACACTACTCTTAAAATTTCTGCTGAAGAACTTGAAAGTAAGGCTGCAGATGCTTTTGATGTTGATATTTTTAACAAACAAAGTTATTACATTGCTAATGTCTTCTTAGGTTCTAACAAACAACAAGTTGGTGTTGATATTGATACCGGTTCAGCAGATTTATGGGTTATTGATACTTCAACTGGTCAAACTGGTACCTATGGTAATTATGATCACACCAAATCTTCAGACTATAAACTTGTTGAAAAGGGAACTTTCGGAGTTGCTTATGTTGATGGTTCACAAGCCACTGGTGACTGGGTTTCAGATGATGTTGGATTCTCTGATGATGTTATCATTAAAAACCAACAATTTGGTGATGTTACTAGTAATTCTAAAGATTTTGGAATTCTTGGAGTTGGTTTAGACCCATCACCAAGTCATATCTATGATACTATTCCAACCTCTTTAAAAAAACAAGGATTAATTAATAAAGCTGCTTATTCACTTTATTTAAATGATTACGATACTCAAAGTGGTTCAATTCTTTTCGGTGGTATTGATAAAGCTAAATACACCGGAGAATTAACTACTTTACCATTTGGTACTGATAACAGATTATCGGTTAAGGTTAACAGTATCAATGGAGTCAATGCTAATACTGGTTATTATACACTTGACTCCGGTGCTGAAGTCTCCCTTGCTCCTTCAAGTGTTGTTAGAAGTGTTGCAAACAAGTTAGGAGGAGGATTCCCAATTCCAAGTAATGTTGGATACCAATATATTTTATATAGTTGTCCAACAGATGCTACTGGTGCAGTTACTTTTAGTTTTGATGGAGTTGATATTCCAATCAAAGCCACTGAACTTGTTAGAAGATCAGGGGACTCGTGTATCTTAGGTATTGTCAGTAACCCAGATTACCGTGTTTTAGGAGATAACTTTTTAAGATCTATCTACGCAGTTTACGATTTAGATGAAAAGACTATTTCTATTGCGCCAGTCAAGTATACTGACGAAGAGGACATTGTTCCAATTGAGTAGGTTAAAAGTTAATATATGTTTTGTTTTTATGGATAGCAGAGATTTGTAGAAAATGGCACGAGAAGTACCAGACACAGTGCTGTACGGATATGGCAGTGGTAGAGCTGCCAGAGCTGCCAGAACTGCCAGAGCTGCCCGAACAGCCACAAGCGCGCCAGAACAGCCGAAGTGCGCCCGCAACGCGGACTAAGTTCAAACTAAAGCACTCTACACTTCTCTCTACCACCTCCACACCGTCTTCACTTCTCTTTCCTCGCCCATCTCTTCGTACCTTCCCCATTACCCCCACTCCCGCACGTCTTACTGCCCGAACCCCCTCCGTCGTCGCCCCATCCTCGTCCCATCACCGCCCCACCGCCTGACCGCCCGCTCTCCTTCATCTCACCAAATCACCGCCAAATCACCGCGCACAAACTTTTCAACAATGAGTTCATCTGATAAATCCAACATCTTAAGGAAATACAAAATAGTGTTCCTTGGAGATCAAGGTGTTGGTAAAACTTCCTTAATCACAAGATTCATGTACGATACATTTGACGAACAATACGCCGCCACAATAGGTATAGACTTTTTAAGTAAGACCATGTACCTCGAAGATAATAAAACAATCCGCTTACAATTATGGGACACCGCCGGACAAGAAAGATTCAGATCGTTGATTCCTTCATATATTAGAGACTCCAATGTGGCCATCATCTGTTATGACATCACCAATAAAAAATCCTTTGAAAATTTGGAGAAATGGATCAATGAAGTCAAATTAGAAAGAGGTAATGATGTAATTATAGTCATAGTTGGGAACAAAAGTGATTTAAATAATAAGAGACAAGTTTCGATTGAAGAATTAGATAAGTTGGCCAAATCGATCAATTGTGACATTTACTTGGAGACGTCTACCAAGGCTAATTATAATATTAAATTGTTGTTTAAGAAGATAGCTAAGAGTTTACCTGAGTTTAGTGAGAAGGAGAATAAGAATCCGGAGACGATTGATATAAATATTGAGAGGACGGAGACGAGTGAGAATTCGTATTCGTGTTGTTAGGGGAAGAGGGGTGGGGATAGGGAGGAAGAGTGAAGTGGTTGAGTGAAGAAGTAGGTGGTGCGTAGGGTGGTGCGTAGTGGTAGAGGTGGTGCGCGACTGGAAACGCTGGCCAGAGACGGCGACGGAGACGGCCATCGATCGCGCACCGCGCCGTGATGCGATAACTGCCTGCAACCACCAAAGGTACCACGAGTGTAAGGTACTGATCGGCGGTCCGAGGCTCAAGAATAGGCACTATAGCGTGAAGCGAAAACACCCCGACATTGCTCCGTCAACACTCCGACAATGTTCCGTCTAAGCTCCGTCAAGGCCCCAACACCCCAAACCATTCACACCCACACCAGCCTTCCAAAACCGGCACCCCAAACTCTTCTCTAGACTCCATCTATACTCTAGACCTCCATCCACTCTAGACCTCCAGGTACAAACTCTAACACCCCAGGTACCTCACCCCATACATACTAATGCATATTGTGATCGCTTACATTTCAGGTAATAACCTTAACGAACCAAATTCAGGTGTCGTTTCCCCCCGCCAAGGCGCCTCGTATCGCTCAGTACGCCCCTTCGCTTTCTCACTCTCGTTTCTGTCGTGTTTCAGGCGCTTGTCTCGCTTTCGTTCCAGACGCACCCTTCTCGGATCAATTAGGCAGTCTGTCTACCGTTACCGTTGTACAACCGAGGCGGTTATCCACATAAGTATATTCAGTCTGGACCCTCCATGATGTCTCACAATTGAAAAAAACTCCTTTAATTCAATTATCTCAATTAATTCAATGTATATTCATTAATAATTTACCTACAAAAAATCTGATGATTATCTGCACCTTCTTTAATAATATTTCCAGTGTTCCTATCTAAACCTCGATACTCAAATTATTTTTTAACCACTCTCCTTAAGCATTCCACGATGCCGTGCCAGTTTTCGCGAGCCCTGCGCAGTTCCCAACATTTTGTATGACGGGACTTTATTTACTTGAACCCTTCCTTTAAAAAATAATTTTAGAATAAAATCACCTATTTTACGTTTTTTTAACTTGATTTTTAAAATAATTCCTTTTTTTTATTATTAATATACCAGCTATCTGGCTACTGGAAACAAGACGTGTCCTGGCAAAAATAATTTCAGGGGAAAAATTTTAACACTTCTCGATCACCAAAAAAAACTATACAAACTTTAAAACTAAAGATACTTCATAATTGGCCTACATTTTGCTTGTAGAATTATATTCTTTAAAGATTTAACGTTTGTTTCGATCTTTATCTTTACATTATTGATAATCCATCCCCTGGTCCGGTTAATTTCATCCCCCCAGTCCCATTCCTTATTGAATTTTTCACTCTATCCCATCACTATAAAGTCAATAGGTAAATGATGTCTATCTTCAGAGAAACTGAACTAAAAGATAATAAAGTTAAAACAAAAAGAACTACAAAGGGAAGAGTTTTCCAATGTACTGGATTCCCTGGTTGTTCTATGTCATTTACAAGATCTGAACATTTAGCAAGACATAAAAGAAAACATACCGGTGAAAGACCTTTTACATGTCCTTATTGTTCAAAGAATTTTTCAAGATTGGATAACTTAAGACAACATAAACAAACTGTTCATGCATATGAAAACTACTTAGCTAATAAGAATAAAGAAGAGTCAAAAGAGTTTATTGTTAATCCAGGAACTCCTAGTCATTCTGCCTTGGTTTCACCTCCAAATACAAATTCTCCTCATTATCCTTATTTTTATCAACAACCACAAGGTCAGGCTCAAGCTCAAGCTCAAGCTCGAGCACAAGCTCAAGCACAAGCTCAGGCCCAAGTTCAAGCTCACCCTCATCCTCAACATGTCCATCCTCAAGCTCCCACTCATGGCGGTGTCCACGGCCCTTCACCAGTGCCTCATCTTGACCAATCCCATGAAGAGAATAGCTTGAAAATACCTTCTCACCAATTTAAACCAAAGAGAAGACCAAGACCTTTATCCTTACAACATTCATTCATAATCAATTCTGATAAATTATCATCGTCCCTTTCTTCAAATAACTCATCGGCTATTAATAGTCCAGTAGACCAATTTCAGAATGGTCTCAGTTTAAAATCGGCCCCTCCAATTCCATTCTATTCTTATAATCAACATTTGAATGCAATTCCAAGACCGCTTTATTCTTCAAATAATTTATTACCTTATGGAACTAAATCTGCTGGTTTAAGTCCTCATATAGTATCACCATTATCACCATTATATCATCAAAGACCTAACCAACCTAATAATAATAACCAATTACCTCCAGCTATTCATCTTCAACAAAATCCTTACCAATTTCCAAATAATAGCCAATCAACTGTTTTACCACCAGTTCAATTAAATGGTAAAACTAGTTTTCATAGACAAGCTAATTCATTAAATAGTATTTTAAATGATACCGATACTTCTACTAATACTACTCCAATTAAAAAAGATACTAAAACTTGGCTTAAAGGAGTGTTAAATGAAAATGAAGTATCAAATGAACAAGAGAATGAACAAAATGAACAAGAACAAAATAATGATTCAAAAGTAATTAACGCTCAAATAGATCATAAAGTGAGTGAACCGGAATCACAACTTAATGATCTGAAAAAACCAACGATAAATAATTTATTATCGCCATGTGGAGATAAATTCCCACAAAATAATTAATGTATATTAGAACGGGCTATGAATTTCATCATGTTTGAATTTTCTCTCTATATTTCTGTCTCTAAATGTTTCTTCATCTAAAATCGGTTAACCAATCGGGGTTAAGTAAATGATGTCAGTGCCAAGAGACATCTTGTTGATTTGCTAAATTTCGCTCCTAATGGTCTTATAAACTTAAATTATAACTCCTATATCAAGTGTTGGCGCCATTACGTAGCTTTACTTAACCCTTTGTGCGTTTTCTACACTTACTATTTAATATTAACCTTCGCAGAAGCTCCGGCCGAAACTTTATTTATACCGAGCTCTTTACACCTTTTAATTCTTCCACTAACCTCTTCATAGCTATTATTTTAGCCTCGATCTTTAACCGACTCTCGTGATCAAATTTATCCAAAATTTTCATCAATTCATTAAATATATCAAATAATTGTTGTAAATATTTAACATAATCTTCATACATATTATATAATTTTTTATTGATTTGACTTTTATATTCAACAATCTTATATGAATCCTTAGCACTTTCTTCCAAACTTGAAGAAAATTGATCTCTTAAACCAGGAATCAATTCACTATTAATGAAATATTCGTAGTCTTTTAATATTTCAAATAATTGACTGTTCTTGATTTGATTAGTTTCTTTGATATTGGCTAGTTTATAGTTATCTATCATTAACGATCGTATCTTGGGATTGGATATTTCATCGTATTCTTTTGGGTAATCAAGTTCTTTTAAGTTATATTTACTATCTAAATGATATCTTAATTCGTCAAAGGTGGAATTTTGTACGTTAAATTTCTTTGGATATTTTAGACTATCGACTTGTTCTAATAGATGGGACACAGTCTTCTCATTTTCATCGATTTGTCGACAAAGGGATTCTATTAATTTAATTAGAGGATCGTAGTTCTCTGTCTGTAGAAGATAGTGAGACATGATTTGTAAAAATTATATTTCGAGATTAAACTATGAAAATCGCACAGACTTTTTGAGATGGTTGCAAAAATTATTTATTAAAATATATAGGTGTAAATGAAAAGGAAAAATAGTAAAAAATCATAAAAACACAGGAGGAGATACAGGGAGGTTCAGAGATACTAGCAGTCTTTTTTAGGAGTTTTTAAGATTATTTGAAAGGATATATATGGACATTAAAGTCGCGGAGGTAATTTCGAGATGATTGCCATAGAGTTGAGGTCAGAAAGCTAGTTAAAGAGCCATAATGAGAGAATATTATAACCACAGAGGATCCTATAGAACCTCTGAGTCACCAGAACTACACCGCAAATTCATTTCTACGTAAATCATAAAGTCTAATTATATCTCAGACGTTGTACCTGAGCACTCTTCCTTTCTTGTCTACCCTTTTTCATTACTTGTTTTAAAGCAACACTATCTAAAGGATCTAATAATTCAAAAGAACATAACAATTCTTCACTTACACTCATTACTGCTCCCCAATTATCGAATTCTCCACAGTAATTTGGTGCTGAAAATACAGTTACAAGAGTATGATCATTAAAGAATTCATAACCATCTTCAACCACCATATGAGCTCTACAAACTAAATCAAATCCAAATTTTTGTAGAAATTTATTAATTGCAACTTTTGAAAAAACATACAGGACACCTCTTTCATTATCTTCCCATTCATTTAAAGTATCAGCAGGATCAGACCATAATAAATCATTTAATAATCCAAAATCTGGTACATCAGTTGGTCTAGCAATATTACGAATTTCATCTAATGAATTTAAAACTGGACTTAAACCACCATGAACACAAAATATTTTCCCAGCAACAATTGCTGCAATTGGTAAAGTATTAAAAGTATCAATAAATAATTTCCAAGTTTTAATATTACATCTTCTTTTACATTCATCATAAAATCCATAAACTCTTGTTACATTTGCACATTCATGATTCCCTCTTAAAAGGAAAAAATTTTCAGGATATTTAATTTTATAGCAAAGCAATAATAAAATAGTTTCTAAACTTTGTTTACCTCTATCAACATAATCACCTAAAAACAAATAATTAGTTGAAGGAGGGAAACCACATTTAGTAAAAATTCTAATTAAATCACCATATTGACCATGAACATCACCAACTACTTTAACAGGAGGATTTAATTCTAATAATGAAGGTTGAGATAAAAAAATTTCTCTAGCTCTACTACAAATCATTTGAATTTCATTATTTTTTAAACAAACATTTTTCGTTCTTTTACCAGCATAACCTGAATCAAGTAATCTTTGAATTAAGTTTTCAATATCAAATATATTTGAAGATGAAGTTGCATTAGTTGAATGACGAGTTAATATATTTGAATTGGTTTTACTTAATTTTCTTGAAGATGCAAATGAACTATTGGATCTTGATTTTGATAATGATTTAAGCTCAGAGTCATCTTGATTGTTTATTGATCCATTATTACTTTGAATTGAGTGATTTGTTGAAGTTCGTGATAAACTATTGGTATTATTATTATTATTATTTGAATTGATATTGGAATTAATGCTAGTACTAAGATTTGAAGGACTTGATCCATTGACATTATCAGGATATGAAGGAGTCAATAAAGGTGAATCATTTTGACTTGACTCTTTTGGAGATATTGGTCCCATATCAGTATTAATTGAGCTATTAGTATTTCTTCTAATTAAAATGGGTTGCTTTGGCTCGACTTGCATCATGGATGGAGGCAAGTTTATATTCAAATTATTGAACTGTGCGTACGGTATGGTTTCCAGAGAATCATATTGTTGTGGTTCAGGAGCATCTTCTTTAGGTTCCATTATCGATGAATTTTTTCGGGATAACACTTTTGGAGATTTAGATAATTTTGATAAGGAAGTTGAAGATTCATTTCGATTTCTAAAACTTCTTGAAGATTTTGTTGATCTATTGGAAGTTGCTGTATCACTTCTACTTAATGGTAATCCAGATTCTTTTGAAGATGAATTACCCATGATGGAGAAAAACTAGGGCGAATATTTTTGTCAGTGCGAATTGAACAAGACCATGGGGTTCTGAAAATTTTCTGCCTCGATAGCGAGAGGGAATAAGCGGAAGATGAGACGATGAGAGGGAGAGTTTTTAGGGGTAGAAGGTGCTTAAATTGGTGAAAAGTTGGATAAGATGGTTAATAGGGTAAATGATAAGAGGTGGTAAAATCCGGTCTAGACCCTTGTCCTCACACGCCAAAGCCTTGTAGTTAGACTCAGGGAGGACGCACCTTTTTAAGTGGGATTTTGCTAGAGGAGGTTGCTACAGACGTGTAGAATAGATGTATAGAACATTGAATATGTGTATGGATGGATGTATAGAATAAATGTATATAGAATGTTAGAGATGTTTAGGCAGTTAGGGGCGTTATAGAGGGTTGTGGAAGATTTCTAGGGCGTATGTATGGCGTTTATGAAGTTGTTTTCGAGAGAGCAATGTGCGTGTTATACCAATAGGTATTTATAGATTAGAGTATTTATAGACAGATTTTTATGCAGAAGAACATCGTACGATACAAAGCGATTATTAGAAACAGACCATCGTATATGATATCAAATGTATACTGGTAACTCTAGATACTAGAAAATGTGCTACAATCAATTTTAATGGGCTTACCCCAGACTTGAAATTTCGGTAAGACTCTATACGAGCACGAGTATTGGGCAAATTCTATGGCGACAGAATCTTTACTTTTATTGGTTTGTTGAATAACTAATCTGAAATCCAACAAAATGATAAGCACACAGGGATCGGATCAAATCTTTTTGGCGAATTTCATATGCATGGAGCTGCCTTGAATCATAAAATTTCCAGTGCTTTATCTTTGGTTCGGAGAAGTTTAAGGTTGAGGGAATAAAGGCTTCTATTGTATTTTGAAGTGAACAATGCAATTGATGGTGTACTGATTTTTACAAAGTCTTGGCTCTAGAACGTTTATAGTGTTTGAGCTCCGAGTGATAAGAATTTTGAATAGAGTACTTGAAGGGTAGACGTAGAAGTCTGGGGGAGTGCATGGTGGGTCGAGATTTAAGCTGTATGAACAGTATGAACAGTATGAGCTGTGTGAGGTGTATGTAGTGTATGAGATGTATGTGCATGAACAGTATAAACTATATGTGAATGAACAGTATAAACTATATGAGAATGAACAGTATGAACAGTATAAACGTCTCTAGATATGGCCATTAAAGACCATTTCTTAACGTTCACTATTACAGGTCATATAAGCTTCAGAAGATATCGTCACTATCACAGGTCATACAAGCTTCAAACGATATCGTAAACAATTCTAGACTAACGAGTGCTATGTTCCAGAACCTTTATGTGTCTGAAATAGATAAGCGAAAGAGAGGTAGAGTCAATACAACATGGAGAGCCCAAAGAGCCATACCGGTACTAAATCACTTAGTCTATCCCTATAATCTAACACGTAACACGACCAACATATCACCCACCATAACACCCACCATAAACCACATAACACTTCATAACCAACCTCCATCACCCATAACACCTTCCAACACACCGCCATACCTTATCTTAAATCAAATGTCGCACGACATCTCCAACTCCCGACATGGACCACGTCAGTCCTCGGAAGGCTCGTCCCGTTGCAAGATACCTGATCTATACCTCTCCATCCAAACGTCACCAACTCCTAAAAACCCCATACTGGCCCCATCCACCCACACAACCCTCCTCTATCCACCCCTCCTTCTTCATCCCCCCTTCTACCACCATCTACCACCACCCTCCTCCCTCCTCCCTCCTGTCACACCTTCCCTTATCGCGCAGACACCTGCCTATTTTGGAAGGCCCAAAAACTATATAAACCCCCCATCCGCACCACCTAAGCCAAAACTAAACCTTAACCACTTTATGAACCATGTCATTTACAGAAGAATTTGAATCAAAACAAAAAAAGGAACCCCGACTGAATAAGTCTCAAGGGACATCAGCGGGTCTTGATTTCAGTCCCTTGAGACTAAAATTAAATAATATCGATATTTGTATCGAAGTTGTTAAACTAAAAGATTATAAACGGATTGCTAAGACTTTACAATTGGCTTTTAATAAAGATCCTTTTGTAAATTACATTTTAAACACAAAAATTAATTATGATGAGACTGAGAGAAAACAAATGAAGTTAAAAAGTGACTTATTTCAGTCATTTTTTGAGTATTCAGTTTTAGAGTATTTTGATACTGGTGGGGTTATTATTGGAATTAAAGATGTTGATTTTGAAAATTCCACTTTTAATAAGTCAAGTTATCCATTTTTGGCAGTTGCATGTTGGAATAACTTGAAATTTGATAATAGTTTGGCATTAAATTATGTTGATGTGGAATCATTAGAAGATTTTAATGATAATGATCTGTTTGATTCGACATTATTTAAATATGATTTGAAATTGGATTTGATTTATTATCAAACTGCATTAAAATTCAATTATTTTTCTTATTTAAATAAGTGTCGTCAAAAATCATTAAAAGAAAAATTACCATTTTTAACCAACATTCGAAATTCTATTTTAATTAGTTTAAATTTAAATTTAAATTATAAGAATAAATTCAATTCAATTTGGTATTTAAGTGATATTGGAGTATTACCATCAATGGCTGGGAAATCTTTAGGTAAACATTTAATTAATTATTGTATGGATCATTTTATTAACAGTAATAATTGGTGTTATTTAGAAAGTTCAAATATTATTAATAGGAATTTTTATAAAAAATTAGGATTTCAAATCATTAATACATTTGCCGTTAATGAAGATGAAATTTTTAATAATATTGATTTAAATGATATTAATGATGTTAATTTATTAAATAATTTAAATGAATTTATCTTGATGGATGCAATGGTTAAACCTCCAGCTAATATTAATTTAGAAAAATTTAATCATAGATTAGTTGTTGAAGAAGAAGAAAAAGCTCCTGTAACTGTTAATGTTGAAGAAATGACACCTTCAAGACCTTTAACCCCTAACCCTTTAAAACCATCAAAATCTTTAATCTCTTCACCTAAAAGTCCTTTAGCTGTTCCGTTAATTAAGTCGTTGGCGTGACATTGGCAAGTAATTTTTAATTAAATTTACTTGTTATTGATATAATCTTTCTGTTGAGTGTTTATGCAATTGCCATTATATAATAATGAAATTATACAATGCTAGTTGAATAGGGGCTCAACGGAAAGATTATATCAATTTGTTTTGATTTGATATTCTTGTGGATTGTTATATTCTATAATATATGTTTACTTGTTTAGAGGTGTGGAGGTGATTTATATAGTATGTATTGGCGTTTGGCAGGAGTTTAGCGTTTGCCTGGCGTTGTCGTATGGGTTTGTCACATTACCTGTCTAAATTCCAGCTAGCATTCTAACACTGGCACCATATTTGTCTCTTCATCTCTCTATTCCCGTTACTCTTCATCTCTCATCTGGCTTATGGCTGCAAAATTCGTGCGCGAGCTGAAAAATTTGATGAACCGTTGGATAAGAGCTTTAACTACCACCTCCAGGCTCTTAAAACAAGCCCCAAAGAACTCCAAAGATGTCAAATTCTCACAAGAAGAGTACGATAAAGCAGCTGAATATTTAAGAAATCAAATAAGTGAACTTGAATCCAAAATAAAAGGTGATGTCAATGTTCGTGAAAATATTGATAAGATGCCCACTTTCCCCATGGCTAGTAAGAAAAAACCAAGAGTTGATAACTTACCAACCTTCTTGGAAGAAACCATAAAGACTATGGGGCCAATTTCTTTATCTGCATATATGAGACAATGTCTAACCCATCCTACATTTGGTTACTATACCACCAGAAACCCGCTTGACTCTAATACTGGTGATTTTATTACATCTCCTGAAATATCGTCAGTGTTTGGTGAAATGATTGGGATATATTATTTTCAACTTTGGAACATTCAAAACCAACCCAAAGCCATTAATTTCATCGAATTTGGGCCCGGGAAAGGTACTTTAATGTATGATATAATCAACTCATTTAATAAATTAGCCAAATCTAGAGTTGATATTAATGTAATTATGATCGAAACCTCTAAAGTATTAAGAAAAGTACAACACACACTTCTTTGTGGTGATGAACATGAGTTAACCACTGATGAACATGGGTTCAATTACTCCACTACTAAATGGGGGAATAAAATCAAATGGGTTGAAAATGAGAAGGATTTAGGTGATTTAAGTGACGAAGCCAATTATGTCATGGCCCATGAGTTTTTTGATGCTTTGCCTATTAAGTCTTTCCAACAAACCAAGGATGGTTGGAGAGAATTGGTGGTAGAACATTCACCATCAGTTCAAAATACTCAACATGCATTACCTGGTGATAAAGAAGATGTCATTGACGGATTAGATACAGAGTTCCACTTGACATTATCACCAAAAGAAACTCCTTCCTCTACTATCCCTACGTTGACTCCAAGGTTTAAAGACTTGCCTATAGATACAAGGATAGAAATATGTCCTGATGCTGAGTTTTTCATTACTCAAATGGCTAAACTTATTAATAACGAGAAGAAGCTTGGATGTGTTTTAGTTATAGATTATGGTGTTGTTGACGAGATCCCAGATAATAGTCTTCGTGGGATTTATAAACATAAATTTGTTTCACCATTTTATAAACCAGGAGAGGTAGATTTATCTATAAATGTTGATTTTGATAATCTTAAAATTTTATCTGAAGGCATAGCTCAACCAGTTGGTCCTGTAGATCAAGGTGATTGGTTACATGAGTTAGGAATTGGTCATAGAATCCATAGATTATTGATGAAAAATGAGGGTAACGATGAAGCCCAAGATAAAGTATATAGTGCGTACCAAAGACTTACAGGGAAAGATGATAAGAGTATGGGGAAGATATATAAGTTCTTTGGCCTTGTTCCTTATGGTACTGAGGTTCCATTAGGGTTCAAGAAATTACAGATGTAAATAGAAATAAATGGCTGCAAAATTTGAGCAATGTGAGCAAATGATGAACTCTTCCTCCAAAATGCATCAAACCCTTGGAATAATTAACTTTGGATAATATTGTAAGGAACAGTGTCTGTTTGTACTTTTAATTGCCAAAAATAAGTCAACTAATGATTATAGACCATCCAAAAAAATATTCCGATACCGGGAGTCGAACCCGGGTTTGCTGCGTGAAAGGCAACCGTGCTAGCCGTTACACTATATCGGATAACTTATACTACTCTAACCCCCAAGTACATCATAGAGATAATGAAGTCAGAAGACTTAAATTAAAGCACCATTTACTCTACTTATCTCCAAGTATTATTCGTATATGCTATTCATTAACTACTTATTTTCCATGTAAACTGATCTGCACCAATATTCAATCCTCCTCTTTCCGCATAAACCAAGCAATAATGCAGCAAAAGCATTGAGATTTCTTCAACTTCATCAATCATTTCTAACCTATTAATTCTATTTATTTCTCCATCTTCAAGCCAACTTTTACTATTATCATAACCAGCAATAGCACTTATGTCTGTAACATGCACATTATTAAACCCTAAAGACTGTAAAAACTCTCTTTTCGAATCAAGAGTTGGGAATTCTTTAAAGGTTAATAAATTAATACCTCTTTTCTGTAAGTTTTCAGCCATCTTATCACCAAAAGTATCATTTAAAGAGATTGGCTCATAGATCACAATTCCTATTGGAGAAGTGAAAAATTCGCTCCAGAATCGTATGATCTTTTCGTTTTCGTTAGGACTAGAGTAACACAAGACACATTCACTAAGAATAAGAGTTGGAATAGAGGTATCTATTTGTAAAAGAGTACTCGAAGCAGCAGAATTCGATGTATCTAAACCACGGAGATCCACAGCCAACAATTGATAATTGGGGGTGTGGAGGTTAGGATCAACACTTTTGAACTCTTCTTTAGTATCTATAGATACCTTATCTCCAGTATAACGAGTGATTTTTCTTAATTGATCATCATTAACGATGGTGTATTTCTTAATACGAGTTGTTTCAGCAAAGTCGATCTCTACATACTTCGATAAAGGGTATTTTTCAAGCATCGGGAAGCATCTGGTATCACTACCACCGCCTAAAGATAGGATCTGGCCTGCTGGAAACCGAGTTAAAAACTGATTTACAAGAGTGGTGATGGCATGGGTCCGGAAAAACGTTCCTCTATTTATCAAAGGATACTTCTTTTCATTGAAAACTTGACGGACGGTTCTGCTGGCAGAAAGATTGGAGTAGCCATCGCAATATTGGAGGAGTTTTATATAGGAATTGACTAGTTTAGAGATGTGGATGTCTTTTGGAACAAAATAGTTTTTCTCATTGCAGCTCAAACGACATCCCAAAGCATCTATATCTGTGGATCTTATGACTTTATCTTTCTTCTGTGAAGGTGAAAGCATTAAATTGATGAACGCGAGATGGAACTGACAAAGTAGAGCTGGTGCACGGGCGGGATTGAAGATTTTTCAGCTATAACTTTTCAATGATAACCCACCAGTTATCTTTTTCGTAGCCTTCTTCTACGATGGTACAGTTGCCTGCTTTTTTGGCGTTGTCGACGAGTTCGCCTTTTCTGTAGAGATGGTAGTATCTGTACTTTGTTTCTGGTTTAGGCTCTGGTTCTGGCTCTGGTGCTGGTTGTTCTTGTTCTGGCACTGGTTGGTCTGCAGTAGTGGCGTCTGCAGTAGCGGCGTCTGTTTCCACAGCCCCTGCGTCCCTTCTCTTTCTTTGTCTTCTGCCCTTCTCCTTCTTCTCTTTCTTCTCCTTCTTCTGCAACACCCACGGCACCAAGATATCTTGGTCATCTCCTTCCTTATACCCTCTTCTGGATTTCTCCTGTTCCAACGCCCAACAGTAAATCAATGCCCTTCCGCCGACTCGAACCTTCGACAAAATATGGGAAATGGCCTGAATACGTCTTTCTTCAGTTGAAAAATGGTGGATAACTGCAATGGAAATAGCAAAATCAAACGTATTATCAGCATGGGGAAGCAGCAACCCATCTGCAATGCCCACATTATAGTCAGACGAAATGTCATGGGCACATCCAATAAGACCTTCGGATCTGTCAGTTCCAATCACAAATAGATTGGGATTAACACCTAGATACTTCCCATTTCCGCAGCCAACGTCTATACCAATAGAATAATCTGGCCTGGATTTCAAAAACTTTTCCACGATGGGCCATGGTTTATATCTTGTTTGGGAGAAGTGGGACGCTATTTCGTTGTACACTTCGTGAACATAACCTTGTTCTTGGTCCACTGGTGATATGGTTTCTGGTAATGAAGGTACAGACATTAGTGAAAAATTCGCGATGAGCTCCAGATAATGAAGTACTGGTTTTTCTTCATAACTGCCGTGGTAGCGCCATGGTTGGCGTTTTGGTTTGATGTGTATCCTTTAGGACCCAATGGGTCAGATGCTTCTGCTAATAGTGGGGTTCGGGTTCCAATTCAGATCACGTTTGGTGATAAAGGTTTTGAGTTTCCTGATCTTATCGAGGCCACCCAGATCCAGCTTGATCATGTGGTGGGTCAATTGAATGGCACTTTTTCGTACGAGTTGATTGATATGCTTCATGAGAACATTACTGACCGGGATATGCATACGGTTTCTCTCTTTTTGGCGGGAGAGAATACGGTGATTCTCCATCCTGATTTGCTTGAAGCAGCGGTGCTTTATTCCATTGAAACTGTCCATTCGAATGATCTTCCGTTCTTTATAACTCAGGCGATTGTCGACCATTTGCTTGGCTCTGATTTCTACGATTATAGCGAGGTTGAAGACTTTGAAACGGTGGAATTCGAGATGGTTCAGCTAGGTTCTGGGCTTCAAGATGTGTCTAAGTTGTTGGACGATTGTGTAGATTTAGTTAATAGTTCTAATCGTTTTTTCGATGTTATACCGAAGTATCGGCAAGTAGCGCTTGAAAGTGGCCAAGAAGTGTCCGAAAAAGGCCCTGGATGCAACAAGCCAAATACCTTCTGTTTCAGCTTACACGATAACATCACAGACGACAGTGTGTATCGGATCTATTCGACAGAGTACACGAAAGAAGAGTTTGAGCCGTTTTTCATGAAGATCTACGAGACGTTGTTGCCAATTGCAGAGGAGCCTTCGAACAGTATTAACCTTAGAATGAGTTCTCTTGTCAGGCATCTTGTGGTGAAGTACTTGGACAGGTTGGTGGGCCGGCTGGGTCCACGCGGTGCCGCCAGTCTGGACCCCCGCGGTGCTAGCAGCGTGGACCCAGGACAGGCATCGAGTGAGAACAATGTAAAGAAAGATACCCCTAAAACCCAGCCAAAACCCTCCAAAGACCTCAAAAACCAACTAAAAGCCCTTGTAACCCAAGTAAACACACAAAACACATCCAATTGGGTCCCAATCCTCGAAAAAGCCCGCCGTTTATATAGAGCATATAATGAGTAATGAAAGCCAATTCGCACCCGCAAAAGTTCACCATGAGCGATACCGACCATGAAAGCGACGTCAGTTTGGACGAGGAAGACGAAGAATTAATCGGAAGAGTGTTCTACGACAATGTTCCAAGCATAGATGCGGATAAAGAGGAATTAAGAATCACCGATGACGAACAAGAACTCGAAGAATTCAGCCCATCAGACCTCGAAGACATCGATGATGAAAATCTTGTACTGAGATATAAGAAGCTAAAATCTCTAAAAGTCGACAAAAAGCTTAACGAAGAAGACCGAAAACGGTTGATGATTTCCAGTTTTAACGATGATCAAATGGACCGGTTTGAGGCCTATAGAAGAGCCACCGTCAATAAACCTGGTGTGAAAAAAGTATGTAATGGGGTGCTAGGACACTCCATCCCCCAGAACATTGCTGTTATTTTGGCGGGGTTATCGAAGCTGTACCTTTCTGAGATTATAACGAAGGCATTTGAGGTGCAAGAACGAGAGAATAAGGCCAAATTAATAGCGGATATCGAGATGAAGAAGGCTCATAAACGTCAGGTGTTGAAGAGTCTTGAAGAAGGTAATGAGGTGTCTGTAGAGAACATTAATTTGGTGTATGAGGGAGATTATCAGAGGTCGCTTCAGCCCGAGCATATACGGGAGGCACTCCGGTTGTATAAGTTAGAGAATAGTGGGGCATTTGCGGGACACTGGCGGGATGAGGGAGAAGGCGACGGCAAGATGTTTCGGTAGCGGCAGGAGAGCACCAGGAGAGCACCAGGAGAGCACCAGGAGAGCGTCAGCACAACACCAGGACAACACCAGGACCGCCACAGCAAATAGTAATGTACAATACGAATCCAGAGTCATTTACGCGTGCTCATCTGCCATGCGAGCGGCTGGCTCCATGCTCCAATAGCATATCTATTCTCTATATGACTATTCTAATATTCTACAACAATATACATCACTCTACCCTCTACACCACTCTACACCTACACACCCACACCTCGCTCCAGCAATGGCGCCAACGGCAGTGCAACCGCCCAGCAACGGCCTTGGCTTCTCACTTCTCTTCTCACTTCTCTTCTCACTTCTCACTACACTTTTGGCTCACTAAAGGCTCCCTCACCGCACTAACCTTATCTCCTTCGCCGTATGTCAAAGAAAAGACAAAGGATTATCCTCGTATGTGACAACTGTCATAAACGAAAGATCAAATGTGACAAACAACTCCCCTGCGATAGTTGTACAAGAAGAGGAATTGGCCCTCTATGCTGTTATTCCACCTTAGACAAAGAATTAGCCAAACAAGGTAAATCTGCCAAAATAATCAAGTCTGAACAAGATGATAAAGAGACGGTTTCAAAGCTTCAACAACGTATCAAAGACCTTGAAAATGCTTTAAGAAGTAACTCATCATCACCAAAGTTAGAGCTTTTAACTCCCCCAGTAATTAGCGGTATTCCTACCGAATCCACCGCCAGTTCAGATAGTGAAGACTTTACTGATTTCTTCTTGCAATTTGCTTCAAGTGCTCTTTGTGTTCAATTACAAGAAACATATGTTACCAGTTGTCATCTACTGTATATTTCCATAATTAAACGTGATCCGGCGTATATATTGTTTTGGCATTATAACAGACTGAAGGCCCAAAGAGACAATTTTTCAAAGCATAGACGGAATGGAATTGGCACTGTGATGGACTCAGATGATTTGGAAACGTCGGCAATTGAAGAAGAAACCAAAGAATTCTTTGGGGATATGTTTATTCCACCTTATGATAATAATAATAAGAACTCTAATGTGGTTAAAAAGGCCATTAATGCTCAAAGTTTTGACTCTGCTGTATTATTTTACGATAATTATCTTCCTCCAGTGGGTGAAAATTATCTTCGTGCCGTTTATTTATTACCTCCAAGACATATAATCATTGAATACTTGACGGTTTATTTTGAAAAATTGAATAAATTTTTCCCTGTATTTGACAAATCTTTTGTAACTGACATAGAGAAAATTGTTATTAATCGGACTAGTGGTGATCCAAGAGTTAAATTAAATATTGAAACCAAGAAAGATTTGGCTAAATTTGGTAGTTTACTATTTATATTGCGATTTACTTATCTTTATATAGTTAAAGCTTCTCTTTGGGAAACAACTTATTCTAATTTACTTGAATACCCAATTCATTTAGATACAATGCTTTTAGCAAAAGAAACCATGAAAGAGTTTAATATTTTTGTTCAACCAACTTATGAAGCTCTACAATTATTCATTTTTGCTAAAATTTATAAAACCTATTCTAGAGACGAATGTGATGGGATTAGAGAAATAGATGTAACCATTGTAGGTTTGATGAATGCTTTAAGTTTACAAGGATTAAATAGAGATCCTGATATCTTTATTCATGATGAATTAACATGGTTAACCAAAACTGCTAGAAGAAAGATTTGGTATTTAATGATTATACTTGAAACTTCTGATCTGTGTACCTATGGTCGTGAAATGTTTAATTTAGACAATTCAAATGTTCGATTATCTGAACTTAATATTCCTGGTGATAATTATTTATATATAACTGTTCAGAAATTATTACCAATTAGGGAAATTTTAAGACAACTTTATGAATGTACTTTAAATCTTAGAGAACAAACAAATCTTTCAACTTTAACTTATTTACTTGAAGATTTTGAAAAATATGTTAATAATTCTTTCCCTAAATTTGAAGATATTTTAAATGATGATACAAAATTAGCATCTGATGATCCAATAATAATTTATGATGTCCTTCATAGATTTCATTTTAGACTCTTTTTAGCTAAATTTTACTATTGTATGTATCTTATTTATGAAAGGAAATTAAATTCAGTAAAACTGTTTGAATACTTGAAGAAAATGGTTGATATATCCTTTATTGAATTAAGGCCTTTAATATCAATTTTATTTAAGAAAAAGGATAAATTTCATCCATCTTTCGCTATGATATTAGCACCGGCAATTGCTAGATATTATTTTATCTTTACAATAACTTGTATAATTATAATTATTCATTTAAATTATACTGGTAATTTATTTATCGGCACTGAAGAAAGACCTGAACATTTAAATGATCTATTAGCTGATGTTGAATTTATGTGTTGTAATACTTTACAATATTCTGGTTATTTATCTAAAAGTTTTTATTTATCTTGGAGAGCAACTAAAGCAACTATTTATGCTTTACGTCAAGTTAGTCATACTAAAACTTTTGATACTCTTTGTAAAGGTCAAGATGCAGCTTGGAAATTTAATGCTGATCAGCTTCATGAACTTTGTCAAATAGTTAAATTAGCTAGAATTGAATCTTTGAAAGAATCAAAGTTACCGATGCCAAATTCACTTGATTTCTTATGGTTAAATGTGATACCATTTGATAATTCCAAATCTGTAGAGACTAATTTAAAACTTCAAAGGTATCAACTTCGTCAATTAGATTCAATGTGGTTATATTATGTTGGTCTTACACAAGATCAAGTACCTGACAGCTTTAAAGATAATGAGGTCGTCTCAAATACCCAGATTCCAAATATATTGAATTCAGATATATTACAAAATGATATACTTAATACATTGGGTGGATTCTTCTCGAATGATGAATTATTTATGGATACAGGGTATAATTTCGGGTATTCTTGATGGTAAAGTGATACTCCTAGGGTTTTTGGTGATGTCAGGTGATATCAGGTAAATATATGTAATATATGATTAATAAAGAGTAAACAGTAAGATAGATATATTAATTAACGGAAATAATCATCTTGTGTAATACCAAATGTTGGCTCATCAGCTATACCCAAATACCTGGCATTAGTAACCGCATCCAGTGCATTTATATTCCCAAATAACTTGGAATATAAATCAGTATTAGTTGAGTTATATACATCCTCTTCAGCTAATAAGTCTGTGTAGCCTTTATATATGTTATAATCATTAGTATCAACTTGTGGAAGTTTAGGTGGTACTAATGTCAGAGAATCACTCCAAGTATAGTTAGAAAGATCATTATGCTTGAGATAGATTTGCTTATCCGATTCTTTAATTGAAGGCATTCTCAGAAATATTGTGGCATCATCCTCAATTATATCAATACTTCTTGATCTTGTACGTTGTTCAGATATAGAGTTTATATACTTTTTATTATTAAATCTTGAATAACCAAGTTTTTCCATTCCCGAAGTTAATAAATTACGGATTTTTTTAGTATTTGTAAGGTTTAAATAATTATAACTTGTATTCATTGAATGATCTAATGAAGGCTCTTGAATAGTTTCTTCACTATCACTATCACTCTCTTCATTTGGATCAGGGATTTTCAGTTCTTGTAAAAGTTTTAAACGAGAGTCTTTAGTAATTAATTGCTTACGCAGAAGAAAAGGGCTATAATCAAAATTAGTATTATTAGATAAATTTGATGGGAAATAACGGGAATTTGAATTCATATTAAATGGGAAAAGTTCAGTCATACTTTGAAATTTTCTGGGAACATAACATTCATTAAACCAATTATCATTAAAGTCAGGGAATGGCATTAATGCTTCATATAAAAAGGGTTCAAAGTCTTTATTAATTTTAGAAGGGGGTACAACGTTAGTTAATTTGAATCGTTCAGGTTTAATATAATTAATATTATACCATTGTTGATAACTAATTTTATATCTAACATCTTTATTGGTTACAAAATTATGAAGATAAAAATCGTTCTGTAATTCCCATAATTTTGGTTTATTTGGATCGTAAATATAATTACCCAAAAATAAATTAATGGCTTCTTGACGAATCAGATCCATAAATGAATTTGAATAAATACGTTTCACACTATTTAACATATCTCTAGTATGCGAAGACCATTGATTGATTCTTCTATAAGAATCCATGGTATTAACAAGATTCGAACCACCATATTGAATTGCAATTGTATCCCCATGATCGTGGAAAATTTCCGTTAAAATATTAATTAAATCTGAATCATATGATAATGTAGTCGAATCAGAAATTAACCCTAAACTTGCAAGTTGATTTGATAATGCTTCTTTACAAATAATAAATTGAGCAGCATTAGTTCTATCTAAACAATCTATACAATTGGTTCTAACTATCCCACATTGAACTTTAGTACTTTCAAGATCAATCCCATTATGGAAAAATCCTGTTTGTTTAATGGAATCAGATGCAATTGTTTGTAAAGGTCCAATTACATCAAGATTTTTCTTTGAATGTTTTGACATATCAAAAGAATTAAATTGGAGTTTATCCTTTGAAGGTAAAAACTGATTCAAATATTTAATACAATTAATAAAATATTGATTTAATTTCAGCTCTCTTGGAGTTTTCTCCTTGGTTTTAATTAAGTTTAAAATTATTATCGGCAGTCCATACCGTTTAAAAAGATCATTAAAATGGAGCGCAGAACTCTGATAAAAAGGATCAGATAAGTTCACTTCTATAGGTGGTTTTGGTAATCTATTTAAATCCTGAGTCCAATAAAGAGGAATAGAACCTCGATGTTGAACAAAACTAGTAAAACGAGGATTATTATAGAATCCATATTTAGGATCATGAAATGAAGACAAGAGCATATCTGTTACAATTTGTTCAGTTTCAATTTCATTAGCAACATTACCATCGTAATTAACACCTCTTTTCAAAAATCGAGCTCCTGCAAAATTTCTTGATCTTCTAGCAATGATGGTAATGTAGATTTTTTTACCATAAATAGAAACATTAGCTTGATCTATAAACCCATGAATAATAGGTTGGAACCATTCATACGTCGCAATATCCTTATTATCAAGAATAGGCTTCAAAAGAAGTTTATTCCATACAAATCGCTCATTATGATCAAATGTATCAAATATCCCATTGGTACCAGACCCCAGAACATTGGAAAAATCCCCTGTTCTTTGATATTTAGTTGCCAATTTCTTATGACGAACGAAATTGGTTTGGAGAGTGTTGGTTATATCATATGCATAAGAGAAATAAAATGTTTTACCTAAGTCTAAGTACTTAAATATAGATAAGAGTTTCTCTTCATCAGTATACTTATTAGGCCGTTTATAGTTAATATCCAAAGGTATCAACTTCGTTTCATCAATATGATGTATATAATGACCTCCAATAATAGCCACTTGACTACATTTGGTAATAATAGAAAGATAATAGCCCTTAGTGAACTTAATAAGCCCTAAAAGTCCATATCCTTGGGCCATTTTATGGATTCCTCCTTCAATATTCTCATTCAACCCGTTAATAAGATCAACCATATCTTTTCTGGTGTAGAAATAACTTTTATCTTCAATAATTGTCAATTTTGTCTCTTCTTTGGGGTCTTTATTGATCTCTAGGATCCTAAATAAGCTCTCTTTGGCATTGGAACCTACTATATACATGGTTGTTTTGGAGTTATAGATGGTGAACCTCTGTAGAATGATTCTCTTGTTGTTGAATTCAGGAACGGACTCGGAGGTGTCGCTATCATCGTCAGATACTTCTGTTGTTTCGTGGTCTGGAGGTTGTTGTGGCTCGTCTGGGGACTGTGATCTCGAGTCAATTGACTCAGAATCGTTTAGGAGGGTTGTTTCGACTTCGGCTATCACCGAGCTGGTGTTTTTGATGGTGCTGACATCGCTGGGGGTTCTTAGAGGAGGGTCCATGGGAGAAAAGAGATGAGTGTATGCTGTATATTTATGCGGGAGCGGTGGGTAGTGTGAATGCGGAGCGGGCGTGGAGCGGGCGTGGATAACGCGACGTTGGGCCTGGGTGCCGTGGGCCTGGGGCCGTATAGAGGTGATCTGGGGCACCAGGCAGCTACACCATCAATGGATCATGATAGCAAAGATCTACAAAAACCAACTAAACCTAAAGCTCACTTAGAATAGGCATCTTCCATTTGAGCCCATGTCTGTCGTAATCACATGCCCTGTTCTCATCCCGTGCAACCATCGAATTGACATTCTTACCAGTAGAATAGGAATCCGCTGCATCTGTAGAATTAAAATTATCTTCACCTTTTTTCCAGTCAATGTCAAAATCACCAAATCGATTGATAAATTGACGTCGTTGGTAAATGGTGTTAAATTTGAAATTTCTTCGAATAAATGCTTTATTGAAGTAAAATTCAGCATAAATCATAAGTAAGGTTTCATCAATATCTTTAGGATCTATGACTGGATTAGCATCTGATGTCCGTCTCATATCTATCATCAGGACCCCAGAACGTCTCATTAATGAAGTAGAATCCTTCAAAGCTGAGCCTGTTTCTGACAGACCAGAGCTTTTTAACAGACCAGACAGTTTCAACAGTTTTAACAGGCCTCCAGATCTTAACAGGCCCAACAGAGCTGTTGATTGGGGTTCGTTCATGATATTATGTAATGGGTCTGCTATAAACTTATTATCATATTGATCAAGAATCTTATAAGGATCACCAGTACCATAATTTTCATTGGCTTTCTGAATACTTAAATCATCCAGATTACCACCATTTTGAACAAAATTTAACGCTTTATAAAAGTTTTTAAGAGGAATATTTATAAAGTATCTATAGTCCGTTTCTCTTACAGTATAATAGAGTAGATCGAACTCATTGAATAAAACCGAAGGATCTGCTACATCAATGAAAAAAATACGAAATCCAGACTTTAAATAGAGACCAATTTCCTCCATAATTAATTGAACTTTTTGCAACTTATTATGTTGATCAGCCAAATCCCGTTTATTATTAATGATTTTTGGTACCTTAAATTCACCTAATTTTAACAAACAAAATTGTTTTTTCGGTAAAATATCATTAATATTTGTAGGCGGATAAAACGTCTGGGATTCTAATTTCCCATATTCATTTTCATATTTGATTTCAAACTTGGTCGTACCCAAGCCATTCCCATGTTTAACCACCAAACCAATATTTAAATTGTAAGTACCAGGAGCCAACCAAAGCGACTTTGTATACGACAACAAATAGGTTCTGTTGATCTCTACAAAATGGTTATAAATGTAATTACTTGGTTCATCGATTTTATAGTCGGAATACTCAGCAAATAGCCGTTTATTCTTAAGTATGGAGTAAATATACTTCCATGAATCCTTGATATAGATGGTATTCAAAGGGTTTTCTGGATCCGGGTCTTGATCAAGACCTTGTCTTGAAGCAATGATGTGTCTGGAGTCTTTTCTAAACACATCTAGAGTTTTAATGTAGATTCTTAGCCATGGTGAAACTTTTATGATAACGGGAACGATATCATCACCAAATGTGGAGACAATTTTGTCAAAAAACATATCGTTATACAACATGTAGAAATGGGAATTGAGGAGCCTTAGACTACTCGAGGGAACAAGTCCCATGAGTTTTACTTGGATTTCTATGGGCAATCGATCAAGCATTGGAGGTTGAAAATGTGGGATCAAGTGCGAGGTAGGCATTACGTAATTAGGAGCGATACTTGGCGGGTGATGGGGACGGCAGAGGGAGGTGAGACAGAGATGGGATGGCATTGGGTGGGTAGGGATTGGCTAGAGATAGGTATGGGATGGCAGAAAGAAGGCAAAGGTGTGGAATGGGGGACAGAGGTGGGACAAGACTCCGGTAAGTGATAGCAACTAAAGTCACGAGACCTGGGGGAGACCACTGGGTATCGCTGCCATCGAATCTGTCTCCACGTCTGTCCACGTCGAGGTCCGTCGCGCCACCTCGCGCCATCTCGCACCATCCCGCACCATCTCTTATCGGACCACCTCTCACCATCCCGCACCACCTCCCCACGCGCCCTCGCACCCTCTCGCGCCCTCATTCGAGAACCTTCGCAATTTTTTCTCTAATCATGTCTACTGTTCCTCCAACAATCTTATGGGCTCAACGTTCTAACGAGTCCGACGAAACTAAAAACGTCATCTACTTAACTATCCAAGCATTCAACTACAAAAATGCACAAATTGATTTAACTTCCTCCAAATTAGACTTCAAAGCCGACGGTGAAGATAAAAAATACGCTATAACTCTCGAATTTTTCGACGAAATCGACCCTGAAAAGTCCCATAAAAATTTAGAAAATGGTAATACTGTTTACTTTGTTTTAAGAAAGAAAAACAAACAAGAAGAGTACTGGCCAAGATTGATCAAAGAGAAGGGTAAGGTCCATTATATCAAGACTGATTTTGACAAATGGGTCGATGAAGATGAGCAAGATGAGGTTGAAGAGACCGACGATTTGGCCGGAATGGGAGGTATGCCAGGTATGGGAGGTATGCCAGGTATGGAAGGATTAGGTGGTATGGGTGGAATGCCAGGTATGGAAGGATTAGGTGGTATGCCAGGCATGGGAGGTGCTGGTGGCATGGACTTTGCTTCTATGTTACAAGGAATGGGTGGCGCTGGCGGTGCTGGTGGTCCCGGTGGTGACTTTGATATCAGCAAGTTGGCTGCTCAATTGGGCCAAGCTGGTGATGCCGGTGCCGATGCTGGTGATGCTGAAGGTGACGCTGAGGGTGCTGAAGAAGGTGAAGGTGCTGAAAAATCCAGTAAATAGTTTAATTTATGTCCACTTTGCAAGAATTGTGTCAACACGAACCGTTTCTCTTGTCTCTGGAGTGTTTTGAAGGAGTTTTGGGGGAGTTTTATGGCCCAAAATCACCGTTTTACCTGATTTATGGAGTAGATATAGCATATAATTGAGCATATGTCCCGTCACAGGCTGGTCAAGTAAGCCGTAGATGGCCACAAAGCCAACTTCAGGCCTGTTGATGTAAGAACCAAGGATTTGAAGGAATTCAGTCAAGGATTCGACTAGTACTAAAGACGTACGGTGGATGAGGTTGATTTTTCGTATAGATAAGATATCTTTGTCAAATTGGTGCGATAGGTATAGTTGATTGAAGATGATGATTTCGTACTCATATCTGTCCAGAATGGGCAACAGTACCAACTTTTGGAAGATATTGTCTATGAAATCATCGTAGTCTCCAACATAAACTTCAATCATAAACTGAGACAGATCTTGGTCGTGTGCATACAAAGTGTGCGGCCTGAAAAATTTTTGAAGTGAAAAATTTGAACCAAAGAACATGCTTAGAGCTAGTCGTGGGATAAGATATGTGGGAAGAAGGTATTCAGGAGCAGCAGCCACTCCTTCTGGATCCAATAGCTCTACCAACAATGCCGAAGAATCGTCGGAAATGGCTCTCCAAAGAAAGTTAAGAGAACAAGCATTCGCTGAAGCAGTTGCAAGAGAAGCTGAAGCTCAAGCCAAGGCTAAACACTTACTTAGCTTGAAATATCAATCCAAAGAATTGATCACCGCCTTAAACTCGGCTCCACAAACGTTAATGAAAACAAGATTGGCCAAACTTCAACAAGATTTAAACCAAGTAGATAGTGAAAAAGTCAAACAATTGGATAAAGAGCTTGAAGAGTTTATGTTAAATCATGTTAAATTACCCACAGAAGAGATCTCTAATAGACCATGGGCCACTATAAAAGCAGAACAACCAACTATCCAACTTTCCAACCAATCAAATGAGTCTGGTAAATTTAATTCTACTGCTTCAAGCTCGGCTTTAGAAAAATTCCCATACTTAAGACCAACAGCTGATCACCATGAATATTCAAGTCAAGAATTGTTTTTAAGACATCTTAACCATTCTAGATCTTCAGGATACTTGGGATCCAAAATCACTGGTGTATATAACCCAAATAATGAAGTTAAAAAACCAAAATCCATTGAAGATATCAGTATATCCACTTTAATGGCTGCTGGATGTCATTTAGGACATGCCAAAGCTTCATGGAGACCATCCACACAGCCATTCATCTATGGGGAATACGATGGTATACATATAATTGATTTAAATGAGACCATTGTGGCCTTAAAAAGGGCTGTTAAAGTCATTAAAGGTGTTGCTAATAAAGGTGGTATAGTGTTATTTGTTGGTACCACCAAGAACTGGGAAGAACAAAGAGCTTTGGAAGAGGCTGCTAAAAGATGTAATGGTTACTATGTTTCTAAAAAATGGATTCCTGGTACTATAACTAATTTTACTCAAGTCACTTATCATCAAGGTGAAAAAAGACTTGAAGTAGATATGTTGAATGAACCAACTGCTAAAGATTTATCTACTGATGATTCGTTAATTAAGCCTGATTTGGTTGTAATTATGAATTCTGTTGATAATAGAAATTGTATTAACGAATGTATTAAGCTGAGAATCCCAACCATTGGGTTGTGTGATACTGATATGGAACCATCTTTATTGACTTATCCTATTCCAAGTAATGATGATTCTGTAAGAGCATCGTGTTTGATGTTGGGGGTATTATCTAGAGCTGCACAAGATGGAGTTGAAGAGAGAAAACAACGGGTCTTGGAGTATAGAAAGGCCAGATCGTGATGTAAATAGTCGTGATGTAAATAGTAATAGACACATGTGTATTAGACTGTATAGGGGAGTTAGTGTTTTGGGGCTAGTGTGATCGTGTATTCGTTAGTAGTTAAGCATTTTGTTTGGGGCCGGTGCCAGGGACAGGGCCGGTGCTGGTGCCAGAGCCAGAGCCAGCGTGGTAAGGCCCTTGGCCCTGATTTCAGCCATAAACTGACGCTTATGGGCCCTCTGTTTCTCTATATACGCTTCAGTCAATGGGTTGGACTCAGGCTCCCACGACTCTATGGTTTCTGGGTCCAACTCGATCTCGCCTACATCGACGTCGTCCACCTCGTCGACGTTTTCCACCTCATCGTCCACCTCGCCAACCTCATCGCCCGCTTCCGTCCCGCTTCCTGCCCTCTTATCTACCCACTTATCCTCATTGTCCATCACCCACTTCCTCACCCGCTCATCTCCCCCACAAAACTTCTCCCGGTGGTACTCAAGCAACTCTTCAGCACTAATCTCAATCATATATTAATTATTAGAAACTACGCTAGTCCGCGAAATTCACTGTTCTTTCTTCTCTTCTTCATCTTCAGATTCATCATCAGATCTGACATCTTTAGCCTCTCCTACAAATGTATATCTATATAAAATACGCAAGACCAAGAATAACCAGTACAAGTTAACTAATTGTAAAGCACCAATTAAAAAGAATACAATTGGTTGAGAAATATAACACTTATATTGTTGAGTATCCCAGTTTAATTCCCATTCTCCAACGGTTTTAAACTCGGTTAAAACTGACCATAAGATCTTCAAATTAATAAAGTGTCTAAAATAGATCCAAACAAATACAAATAAAACAAAGAAAGGACCAGTGATTGGAGAATCAATATAATTCAAAGTCTTTGAAGTTCCAAGGAAAAAATCAGATACATCCATGGTAATAAAGATTTCTAAACCAATCCAAGTGAAATGGAATCTATATGAATTCCAAATAAGCGCAATAGTAACAATATGATGAAGAATCAATTCATTATAATCTTTTCTTGGTTTTTCAACTTTTAAGATCATAATGATCGATTGTTGAGTCCAATAAGCAGCTTGGCCCAAGTAGAAAATTTTGAATAATAAATCATGAGTTTTATGAGGATAAGTCTCATATAAAGGTGTGGTTTTAAACCACCAAATTGGCAATTTCGACATAATATATAAACCAAAAGGTCCAGAAACACCAAAATACATAATAGCATAAGTTTGTTCCATGAATCTTCTTACTTTAGCCTCTTTTCTCAACCCAAAATAATGAGCTAAAGGTCTAGAAATAACACAAGTACAGAATTCTCTGGTGAAAGTAAAGAAAATTGCATAATAAAATACAAAATAAAAGTCATTGACACCTTTACCGTATTGGTCAGTACCTTCAATATGGTAAGATGGGATCATACAAGCTTCTAAAAACGCATGGATCTTACCATCAGGATCAGATACAAAGAAGGTGAAAGTAGTTAATGCTAAAACAAGCAATGGGATGATCCAAGTTTGTCTATAGCTCAATTCAATAAAGGCTACATACATTTTTTTCACGATTTGGGTATCGGTAGTG
This sequence comes from Yamadazyma epiphylla, assembly GCA_030571925.1. Classification (NCBI taxonomy): domain Eukaryota; kingdom Fungi; phylum Ascomycota; class Pichiomycetes; order Serinales; family Debaryomycetaceae; genus Yamadazyma; species Yamadazyma epiphylla. Next base: position 48,293 of record JAJLZA010000014.1, read on the forward strand.
GAAGCTTTACTTAAAGCGGCTAAGCGATCCGAACTTTGTCTTCTTTGAGCGGCAGTTGGATTTAAGGTCGAGAGACCTGGTGAAGTATCGCCCATGGAGATAGGACCAACAGAAGAACCTCTACGACGATGAGTACTTGATTCTGGCTTTAAAGTGGACATGAATAAACTTGAATATTATTCGCGAATAGGAGATGGCTTATATAGCGCGACGCGGTGCTGGAATTGAGCAGGTTTGGGCCGATGCCGCGGGAGCGCAGATATGAGCTTAGATCGGGGCAGTGGAATGGAGGGGGATGGGGAGGTGTTAGAGGTGGTGGAGAGTGGATTGGATGGTGGTATAAGATGTGTAGTGGGGGTTGGGGAGAGCAGGAACAAGAGAAAGAGCAGAGGAGGGAGCAGAGAAGGAACCAGAGAGCAGACGGAACTGAAAGTCTCATACTGTCTCACATCGCGTACCGGAAAAGGAAACTATTATGCGGTTATGTCAGACGAATGGCACGAATAGGAGAAAATAGATAAAGGAGAGCGAGAGTGAAGAGGTGGGCATGATTGGTGTTAGAAACAGTCGGATGTGATGCCGGTTTACGTCGTTTAGGTCTGAAATAGGCTGTGGTGCTGCTGCGGTACTGCTGTCAGTACTACTGTCAATGCTCCTGTCAATGCTAGCTATCTCTATGCTCTGTCACTGCTAACTCTCACCGTCCTCTGTCACCACGACCGCACAAATCACCCACCAGCCACCGTCAGCCACCGCACCGCACAGCACCGTCAGCCACCGCGCCCGCCGCGCCCACCCGCACACCTCAACCTCCCTCAATAACCTCACTAACCATCTCTCCCCATGTTCTCCAGACCTTCCACCTCTGAACTAGAAAAACTCATAGTCACCGCTACAGACCCAACCCTCACAGACGATAATCTCGCCTATGTCCTCGATGTTTGTGACTACATCTCCCAAAACCCTGAGGAGTCCCCCAAGCAAGCAATCAAAGTGATCTCCCAAAGATTGGCCCTGAAAGATGCTAACGTCATTTTAAGATCATTAACTTTACTCTGTTCGGTAGCAGAGAACTGCGGCTCTCGAATGAAACAAGAAATCGCCACAAAATCGTTCCTTGATTCCACATTGATCAAGATGTTGGGCGACCGTAAGCTCCATCTGACGATCAAGGTCAGGATAATCGAGGTCATGCTGCAATTGAATACAAGTTTCCTGAACGATCCGTCGCTCAAGCCCATGAAAGATGCATACGAGCTTGCTAGCAGAAAGTACAGTCAATATACCACCAGTGCACCTTCAAAGCCTGCCAAACACCAGATGTCTCGTCAAGATAAGTTGAAGGAAGAGGAGGAACTTGAAAAGGCATTGAAATTGTCATTACAAGAGTATGAGCGGGAAAAAACCATCAAAAAGGCTTATTTGAACGAAAAACCGTTGCCTGTAGCCCGTTCTGCAGGCCCAGAGAACGAATCGGGGCCATCTGGAGCCCAATCGGGGCCTGAACTGGACTCTCAAACCATTGCAACTGTAACCAAAGTAAGAGCGCTTTACGACTTGATTTCGTACGAAAGGGACGAATTGTCGTTCCGTAAAGGTGATGTGATCACGGTGATCGAATCTGTTTATAGAGATTGGTGGAAAGGGTCGTTGCCCAATGGTAAAACGGGTATTTTCCCATTGAATTACGTCACCCCGATCATCAACAAATCACCTGAAGAACTCTCTAAAGAAGTTGAACAAGAAGATCATATCTTGCACGTTCAACTGAAGAAAGTAGACCGGTTATTGGCGCTTTTATCTAATCCTGATAATGCTGATGAGAACGAAGTCACAGAGTTGTATAATGAGGTTTTACCCTTAAGACCATCTTTGGCTAAGTTTATAGAGAAATACAGCGTTAGAAAGGATGAGTTGATGACATTGAATGGCCTGTTAAGTACCGAGGTGAGGTACTATAATGGGTTATTTGATAAGCTGATGAACCAGAGCATTGCCCAAGGACCTGCGTATGCCAGTCCTTATCCTGTGGACACGGGATTTGGTCAAAGCTCGGGCCAATTTAGACCTCCACAGTCACCTTCCCAAAGACGGTCTTCGTACGGGCAGGTAGGTCAAGGTCAACCAGGCCAATACCCTCAGCACACCGGTCCACAGGGCCCACCAGGCCAATATGCTCAACAAACTGGCCCACCAGGTCCACCAGGCCAACCGCAAGGTCACGCCCCAAACACCCAAATGGCCATGCAACCCACCAGCAACGGCTTCGGTAACGATCCTTATGCCTACTCTCCCCAGCACCAGTTTTCGCAGCCATTACACACTGGTCCCCAGGCCACAGGTTCCCACCCTGCTCCACCACAGCAAGGAAACCACACCTCGAACTATCCACCAGCACCAAACCAGTACCTTCCTCCACCTTCTGCACCTTCAAACCATTACTCTAACGTAAATAGTTTCCCTTCAGTTAACGATCTTTAATGTATATTTGTCCTGCACACACGCGCGATATCACCAAGCCGGTGCGAAATTTCCACCTAACGATGGGTGACAATTTATATTCCCATAGAGAAAACCAGAATAACGAGCGATTCGACGAGTTGGCGCTGACATTGCGTCAGTTTCGGACTACTGTGGATGATATAAACACAAATGTTCAGCAAGAAAACCTGATTATGGATGTTTTGAACGACAATTTTGGCCGGTTGATGTACCTGGTCAGAAGAACCAGCGGAGATTTACGGACGGTGATGAATAGAAACGCGAGTCTTACAAAGACTGTCGGGGTGATTTTGATTGCATTTTTTGTCATATGGATGTTGTATAAGCTTAGGTAGGGTGTAGTAATATATGTAGAGTAGAAGAGGTGTGGTGCGGTGCGAAATAGTACGGGCGGGCGCGATAATCGCGGCGAGATTGCGCGATGTGTGGTACGACACTGGCACGAGCATGCCAGAAAAGAAGAGACAAAGCACAGTTCGTGCATTCACTACGTTCACTACTGTTTATCACTACTAACTACTGCTTGTTTACCACGTCAGAACCAAGCCTATAATTCCCAATAGCATTCCCCCAGTTGATTTTGGCCCGAGTAACCGGCAATAACCGTCTCAAGTTCTTGAAATACTTCTGGTTCAACTCATTGAAGTTATCAACTATCTTAAGAGTCACCTTATTTTCGGTGTTATTGATGAAATTTACAATATTTTTAGCGCTAGCAGAGATCGAACCGGTGGCTTCTTCATCAAAATTCAATCTGACGTTCCCATCTTCATAGTAATGAATATCTACATTAATACTGCCCTTTATCTCATTGGATCCTATCACATATACCGAGTTCCATTGCCCGGTGTAGTAGTTTTCATGGTTCAATCTCTGGCCAATGATCATCACTATAACCTGGCCATCTTTAGGAATCACATTGAACGCAAAAGTGGACGGATAATGGTCTAATCCGTAGGTTTTCAACGCTTCTACAAGGTCTTCAAAGTATGGAGGGAACGACTCTTGAGGCTCATAGTCTTCAATATCGATGGCTTTGTTTGATTTCAAGTCAATATTGAACAATTTGTTGTTAATATAGTCGATATATTTAGAGGAGCCAGGGGCTTTAGATTGTTTTGAAGCGATATACTTGGAGGAGAAGACGGCACCTTTTTCGTTGACGAATTGTTCAATTGAGTTGTCGATTAATTTATCGTTATCAGCGGATAATATTAAAGATAAATCTTGCTTTACTTCAGGTAATTCGCCCGGAGGGGCGGTGTTGACAAGGGATGTTACGAGGTTGTCTAATTTGACCATGGTGGAATTTGCGCGGTGGATTGGATGTGGATTTGGGGAGATGGTGATGGTGCAAGGGTTGCAGGAGTCGTGCGAGAGTCGTGCGGTAGTGGTGCGAGAGCCGCCGGAGAAGAGAGAAGAGCCAGAAACAACTAAATAACCCATATATTCTATGACAATAAAAATGCACCCGCCCCTTCATTCATAGCTTGTGTAATCTTCTGTTTCATCACTGCCTCCAGCGAATAATCCGGCAATTTAAGATAATTGGCACATGTCATTACACTTGGTAAATAATCATCATCTTTAAAATCACCTTCTGGGTACTTTCTCACTACTGTAAGTTGTGGTTTAAGACTTTTAAACCCTCCAATTGGTAATTTTGGAGCCCCAGTTAAAAATTGAAGAAATGATCGTTTTTCAACTTCTGTGAATTCAATCATTATCTTAATCAAACTTTTAACCGATTTAGATTCTTTTGTATAACCATGATTAGCATTAATAGTTGAATAAATAGTTTCAAATGACCAATCTTCTTCACTATTACCAAATAGATTAACCAATTCTTCTGGTGAAAATACAATTAATGAACTAATGGGGAATACTTTTGAAAATCCTTCCATTAAAGCTTTGGTTTGTGAAATTATACCTGAATAAAGTGTAGTTTCAATTACTTTACTAATATATAATTCCAAATTTTCACTATTAATACCAATATTTTCACCATTTGGTATTAATTCATAATCTGGATATCCTGGTAATGTAAAATTTAAACATAAATCTTCAATTGTACAATCATCAATTTTAATTTGATTTCGTTCTTCATTAGTTGAAACCGTTTTAAATAATTCAATATATTTCATTAAATGTTGAATTGAATCAGTTAAAATTGGATCAACTAATCTTAAATTATTTAAATTGGTTAATTTTTTCAAATCTTTTATAGCAGTTTGTTTGATTTGATGTTCATTAAAAATTTGAATTAATTTTAAAAATAATGGATTAAATTTAAAATCAATAATTCTTGAATCAAGTAATGCTCTAGCAATAAATTTCCCAATTAATGAAAATATATATAATTTACGTTTACCAGATTCTGAATTTAATTCTTTAGTATTAATTGGTTGAGGAAATAATCCCATTTTATTAGTTATAAATTCATTTTCATCATTTGAAAAATCATCTCTCCAAATCCCAAGATTTTTCTTACTTAATTCTTTTGAAACAGTTGAATAAAATTCTAAAGTTGGTCCTAATCCAGATCCTACTTCATCAAAATATTCAACTTCAAGAATTCCTGGTGTTGATCCACAATGATTAAGTACTTTAAAAGCACTTTGAAGCATTTTATTTCTTGAAATCCGAACTTTTTGTCTTGATGGTCTACCTAATTGTGGTCTTTGACTACTATTATTATCCAGAGATTCTTCTTGATTGGTTCTTAAATACCATTGATGAATTAATCTAGAATATCCAAATGAAGTAGATTGCAAGAAAAATATCCTAGTTTCTAAAGGAAATAAAAATGGGAATTGTCTTGGTAAATGAATTGCCCAATTTGGTAATGTCCCACTAGCAACAATTAATGGTTCTTCAAGTTGTCTATTTAATTTGACTGATAATTTCCAATTCATAAATTTACTGGAAGCAACGGTTCCATAATTTAATGAAGTTACATATGTAGTCATATTATTTAATATAGATAATGATTTTAAAATACTAATGGTTGTATTATCAAAATCTTCAAAATAATTGTAATTATCGGTATATAATGCGGTAATTTCTTGTGGTTTAGATACTTGTTCGACTTGTTTAAACCCAATTTGATGAATGGTGCTCCAGATTCTATTAGATTCAATCATTTCATCTGGTTTAGTTTGTAAAGATCTATAAATTGCTCCATAAATAGTAGTACCAATTGGTATTACTTCACCATTGATAGAAAATTCAATACCTTTAACAAGTTTTGTTTTTTCCGGTGATTGAGAATCATCACCAATTTCATTTTGTTCATCATCAACTGAGTCTATTTGTTGGGTAGATACTTCATCTTCCTCTTCGGATTCGGATTCAGATTCACCAGACCCCGTAATATTTCTATTAAATGATAATTGAAGGTTCAAAAAAGTTTGAACAGATACAAAAGTAGCAATAGCATGAACAGATAAAACCATATTACTTAAAACACTTGGTACTTTAAGACTTGGATCTGGTACAAGACGAAGTTTAACTTGTCTTGCTAAACCTGCAGTTTGTGAATTATCATAATAAATAGGGAAACGGGATAAATTACTCGAACTACCTGACAGAACAATTTCAAAAGATTCTTGACGAGTTAAAGCTTCTTGTAATTTATCAACCATTTTAATAAATGTAGGGTTTTGTTGGTCTTTAAACATTACAGATATAAAAGCATTATAACATAAACTTGTTTCAACACCAAAAGCATCTTCACTAAAGATTTGACTAAATAATTCAATTGCACCTGAAGAAATTAATTCAAAACTTGAAACTTTATCTAAACCAATGGCAAATTCAGTCCATAGTTCTTGCCATTGAGTAAACGTAAAATTCTTAAGATCACTTGAATCAGTAATAGATTTTAAAGTGTTGAACTTTGTTAATCCATCAGATCTACTTTCAGACCCATTGAGTTGTTTATAATCATCATAAACCTCTTTGATTTCTACACTTATGTAATAAATCTTACTATAAATACGACTACTAGTTAATTTAAATTCATATTCTTTAGTAAATTCTACATCGGTATACTTCGTTTTATAGGTAGATGAAAATGGTTTCGAAGTATCATATGAATCATCAAAATCATCAGTTGTACCTTCAAGATTTTCATTAATAGAAATTATATCTGCCATTAACCCTTCTTTTTCGAATTCATTTATAAATTGAGGTGCTAATTTAACGAGATTTAAAACGATAATACATGCACTAAGTAAAAGAATATTGGTGTTAAGTTTGGCGGTGGTATCTGTTGGTTTATTATTGTTGGCATCTTGTCCAAAAGCGTTATAAGTATTACCATAAGATATATCCTCAAGTTCATCCTGTTCATCATGTTCATCAAGTTCATCATGGTCATCCTGTTCTTCGTGTTCATCATGGTCATCAACTTCTTCATGTTCATCAACAAAAGTATCCATATCAACTTCTTGTGTGCCTATTTGGCTAGTTTCCATCTGAGACCCATTATTGGAAATATTACTAGCATCTTTCATCACTTCCAGTTTATTTTGATTAATTATTGATGCTAATAAACCAGAAACAGATTGAATATTACTAATATTTGGCCAGTTTTCCCAATTTTCTCCCGGCATGAACTTAACAACTCTGAAAATACTTATCAAAGTTTTTCTTCGAACTTCAAAATCCATTGTGGCTTGGAAACTATTCATTAAAAGCGTCCATATACTATTAACAAAAGCCCAATATTTATCATTTAAAGGACCTTTATATTGAGCAACTCTTTCTTCATTAATCTCCATTTTTTCGGGACTATCTTCTGTATTATTTTTTAAAAATGGAGTTTCTTGAGGACCATACGTTATTGGTAACAAATGGCCAATCAAGGTTAAAATTTGTGAGAGGAATTCATTAGGACATGCCATAATGGCTTCAATAGATACAACATCATTATTATCAAGTTCATTATTCTTTTTAAATTGATTAATGGCTTTAATGATATTAGAACCAATAGGAATGGTCAGTAATAAAACTCCAGATAATTTGACACTAGTATTAACCAAAATAATTAAAGATTTTACTAAACTGATACAAGTACTAAAATTAACTTTGACTTTAGTAGTATCATTAGAGGTGGAAGATTTATTACAACTAATAACAATTGTTTCCATCAAATCATTTAATAATTCACCCCGATCAAGAAATAATTTTTCAAGACAATCAGGAGAATTTTTAAAACTATTAATAACTCTAGAAATGGATAACCATCCATTTTCAATGACTTGAGAATCTGAATGAGTTGCCAATACTGATGAAATATTACCAAAAACTTCAGAAACAGTATCAAAATTCTTCAAAGAAATGTTAGTACACGCATTAGCAACAATACTAAGACATTTACGTTGAGAATGAATAGTAAGAAAATCTAAATATTGCAAACAAGCAGTGATTCCATTGTTACTAATGATCTCACCATGAGCCATAGGGTCTCTTGAAATCATTTCCAATGTTTGAAGAGCTTGTTCGGTAAGATCAATAGAAGTTATCTCACTTATTTTCAGACATAAACCTTTAACCGCATCATTTGAGATAACCTCATAGATAAAGTCCTGGTTGACTTCAATGAAATTATATAAACATCTACATGCAACAAGTTGTAATTCCAACTGGTCAATAAGTAGGGGATCATTCATAATATCTACAAGAGATTTAGCCATTTTATGGGCAGGAATAACTCTTTCTGCAGTGATCCCATTCATCATCAAAAGGCGTCCGGATAACTCGTTCAACGTCTCCAAAATCAAATACGTATCTTCACGTTGATTCAAATTGTTCAAAAGGGATTCCATTTGAGAGCCTCCCCTTTGAACATTACCGCCCATAAGACGTTGAAGAACATCTACAAAAGATGGATTACCGCCATTACCTGAGCCCCTGGGCCTGTGGGCGGCTGCAATTGCTCGAAGAAACTCACCACGAGGATCGTCGTCGTTATCATCGTCGTCGTGGTCTTCATCATCTTCCGGGTCGTTGTGGTCGTCGTTGTCGTCATCTGGGTCATTAAATCTCCTGGATCTGGCGCTAATTAGACGCCCCAAAAAGTCCGACGCTTGCATATCAATTTCGTCGTCGTTGTCTTCATCATTATCATCATCGTCGTCGTCATTATCGTCGTCTTGGACGTCCTCGTCTTCCGGATCATGATGATCCTCTTCCAGATGATAGCTTTCTTCCTCACCATCGTCGTCTTGGACGTGGGAACTGCTGTCAAAGTAAAATTCGTGTGCATCGGGACGTCTACGTGCTTGCTCGGATAATCTTGATAAGGAATAGTCTATATCTTGGTCACTCTGGTAGTCATCTGCATCAATCATGTCTGAATCAACGGTGTCCTCGGGCGAGAATTTCTTTTGTTTTGAATCTCGAACCATTGTTGAGGATTAATTGGGACTGTGAGAGGAGGAAAGTGTATATTAGTGGATATAGCCTTTTTAACGGGGAGATTATCTATAAATTATGTGTCAAAAGGATATACTTGGTTGCCACAGGTGGTGCGAAGATAACGTGCCGGTAACAAAAAAGTATGCGGTGGCCGCACACGACCTTTGTGATGGAAGGTGTAGAAGGATGAGGATGATGGGAGGGAGTGATGGCGGTGGGAGGTGGTGTTAAGGTGGAGGGATAGAGAGACAGGATGCAGGGGGTTGACAGGATAGAGGGAAAGTGGGAAGCGTTATGGGTCCTGGGGCCTGGCATGGGGATTGGGTGCTATCTGCAGGAGGGCATCGGGACTGGAGCATGATAAAGAGACCAGGGGATGGGTTCTAGGTGCGTTAGGCGAAGAGTTCTAGATGAGTAAGAGCGAGATGAGGTGAGACGAGTCTAGGTGATGAAACTAAACCCCCGGGTCAAAGGAGTGTGTACACGATCCAGATCTGGGGCAGACGCTAAATGAATTGGCGCTAGCGTGGGGGCAGTCGCCGGGAGCGGATAATTATCTGCTTTGGGTAGCGGCTTCGCAGGTTAGTTAATGCGGGAGTGGTTTCACGTGACTTTTGGGGGACAAACCCCAACGGAGGAATTAATGTTGATGGTGAAACCGGCGGATTAAAGTACTTATTGTTATTTGTGCAACAATAGGTATGGAAACGAATTAACACAAGCGACACGGGTTAGAAAGCGTTAATCTCCGTTTGTGGGGCGTTATTTACCCCAAGATTTGATGGTGACATTAATGCCCAACGCGCCCCCACGCTAAGGATTTTCACTGCCGTGCCCCAGATTTTTCCGAGGGGGAAAATCTTCGGGTGTTTAAAAAAGATCAAGACCTTAACTTAAATATACTTTGTAATAAATGAATAGGTTCCATATACACAAAAAACATACAATAAACAACACTACTAGATTTGTCCCCCTTCTATAAGCTCCCGTTCTCCCCATCCCCTTTACCCCCCTACCCCGTAACCGCTTCGTTTTCCTGGAGTCAGAGTGGAGGTTAGCGTGGGGGCGACCCGACCAGTTTTTTTTTTGCGGAGGTATAAAAACACCAACTTCCCATCGTATTCTGAAATTTCATCTACAATGACTGCTGATATCGAAAAGAAACCTGAAGCCGTCCACGAAGAAGAATCAGACTCTAACATCGTCGTAGATAAGTTAAACACCGTGGACTCAAACCCTTCAAGAGATGGGTTACCACAATCTTTACAACACATGAGTGATGATGAAATCGAAATTTTCATGAAGAAAACTACTAGAAAAATGGATTTAAGAATCTTACCAATGTTGGTGTTAATTTATATTTTAAATTATTTAGATAGAAATAATATTGCTAGTGCTAGATTAGGTGGTTTAGAAGAAGATTTGGGCTTAAAAGGTGCTCAATATCAAACCTGTATATCGATTTTATTCGTTGGTTATATCTTGATGCAAGTCCCCTCTAATATGATTTTTAACAAAGTCGAAAGGCCCTCTATTTTTATGGCGATTTTGATGACTGTTTGGGGTGCTATAAGTGCGTGTACTGGAGCAATTCAATCAGATCATGGATTTGCTGGGTTATTGGTGGTTAGAATCTTGATTGGTATTATTGAATCTGGGTTCTTTCCATGTGCTTTATTCTTTCTTTCTAAATGGTATAGTTCCAAGGAATTATCTTTTAGAACCACTGTATTATATTCAGGTTCTTTACTTTCGGGTGCTTTTTCTGGTTTAATTGCTGCTGGTATCATTGATAATTTAGATGGTGCAAGAGGTTTAAGATCCTGGAGATGGTTATTCATCATCGAAGGTGCTATTACCGTTTTTGTGGTTCCATTTGCTTATTTTATTTTACCAGATATGCCACATAACACCAAATTCTTATCACAAGAAGAAAGAGATGTTATTATGTGGAAAATGAAAAGAGGTGTTGGTCAAGATGATTTAGATAAAGCTACCACTGAAAGTAATTATAAACAAATTTTCGTCTTAACTATTAAAGATGCCAAGATGTGGTATATTACTGGTACTTTATCCTTTTTGGTTGCTGCTTGTGGGGTTACTAATTTCTTCCCATCTGTTGTTGAAACTTTAGAATTTAATAGAATCATTACTTTAGTTTTAACTGCTCCTCCATATCTTCTTGCTGTTGTGTCAACTTATCTTTGGGCAAGACATGCTGATAAAACTGGTGAAAGATTCTTACATGTAACTTTACCTTTATGTATTTCTTTAATTTCTTTTATTATATCTGCTGCCACTTTAAATACTGGTGCTAGATATTTTGCTATGTGTATTATGATTCCTTCATTATATTGTTCATTCACAATCATTTTAACTTGGATGTCTAACTCTATGCCAAGACCTCCAATTAAAAGAGCTATTGCCATTGCTATAATGAACTGTCTTTCAAATTCTACTTCAATTTGGAATTCTTATTTATACCCATCAAGTAGTGCTCCTCAATATTTAGTTGCATTTATTTGTAATTGTGTATTTATTTTACTTGCCATGGTATTTGCATTTTTGGCTAGAATGAGATTAGTTCAATTAAATAAGAGAATTGCCAATGGTACTATGAAATGGGAAGCTGAATTAGGTAAAGGAAACGATGGATCTATGATTTCTCATGATTTCAGATTCTTGCATTAGTTACGATGATGATAATAGATATTAAATGATATTATATTCTCTCTAAATCTCTACTCGCCTATCTCTATGCCTTACAAGTTGGGAAACTCGAAAAATGTATATAAATAAATACTAGAAAATAAACCCAACTACACACAATATAACCACCCACCAGTGACCACTTTTCAACGTATTAGCACCTGATTTCTTGCTGCCATTACTTCCATCTTTCTTTTTACCTTTAACTTGTGCAAGTTTGACTTTTTTCTTATCTGAATCAAATACGACATAAGCACTTTGTAAAAAATCAGTACCTAATACATATGTATTGTAATTACGACTCATTGTGAACATACAATCACCATAATTCTTATCGTTCAGTACAGTTACAAAGTCGGAAAAAGGTGCTTCAATGGTTATTCCATCAAATTCAAAATCTAAATAGACATCAGAGAAATCAGTATCACATGAGATATAGTGGTAATAATTATTTTCTTTGAAGCCTTGAATTTTGGTATTCTCTAATAGCTTTCTTACTGTAGCTGATGGTAATTCGGTAAAGTTTTGAGTGTACTTAAATATTGCTGATCTATCGCCCAACTCAACAGTTTGACCATTTGATGATACTGATTTAAGCTCAACTTCAAAATTTTCATCATCATCACTATCATAAGTCAAGTCTAATTCCTCTAAATCGCCTTCATATTTACTGGAATCCAATTCTCCAAAAGATATTTGGCCTTTATCACCATTAAGATATACGGCGGCATATGCATCATCAGTAACACCTTTTTCTTTCAATACCGTTTCAAAATTGTCAATGGTTGTAGCATTTCTAAATATATCAAGAATGGAAGCGTTTTCTTCTTTTGGTAATCCAATACCTAAAATACCTGCTGGTGTTTGAGTTTCATTGGCAACTCCAAACATGAAATCTTCAACTTTTGTATCACCAATTGACAAAGTTTGATTATACCAGAACCCTCCGGAATCACCTAATGCTGTATCAGCTTCAAAATGATGGTACTTTTGCTTTTTATGTGGATCATAAGTTCCATAATTTTTGCAATAATTTCTATATCTTAGTGGAGGAGGTGTAATAGTATATCTACTGCTTCTACAATCAACGTATTTACTAAGAACAAAAGTATTTGAGTACAATGTTTCTAATAAAAGACGGACTTTTTCATTATCAGGACCAAGTGAAACCTCAATAAAGTACCCGGCTGTTTGATTTGTTAATTGAGTTAAAGAATCGCTAACTAATTTTGTGGGATCTCTTTTTGGCAAAGAATATAAGTTTAAGTCAAATGTTACACACTGGACTATTGCAACATAGACAGTGGCTACAGTTATTGTAGACAAGTACATTAAGGAGGAAACTACTGAAAGGAATTCACAAGAATCATATAGGATGAATGTGAAGATTATGAAATAGAGTTTGCGTTGTAGTTAGTGACAAACATAGTCTAAATTAAGAAGCAAATTAGAACAAACGTTTATGTTTAATTTAATTAATTGGTTTTGTGGGTTTAACCACGTTAGTTATACATATAATTTGCTTGTTCTATAACAGTTTTAATAGCTCATCTCATAATGTGAACAGATAAGGTTTGACACATGCTGCGACGTGAGGTTTAAGATTAGAATAAATAACGCATTAAAGGATAATTTTTAATATATAAATAGAAGAATAAGTAACTCAGGTTGAATAAAATTTTGGCTTCTTAATAGTGAAAAGGTATTTAAATAAGACATTAAACTATAGGCTTAATATTAAAAATGATTTGGTGATTTCTCAACAAGAAATTTAAATGTTACGAGAGCTTAAGCCACAGAGAATAAAAAATTCCCCTTAAAAGGTGCATTAATAAGTATTGTTTGGACATCTGCCAGGCTTCCCAATAAGCAAGGCCAACTGTTAAGCGACGGATAAGGCCGACAATGGTTATCGGGTCCCGTTATCGAGTCCCGTTATCGCGCTCCAAACCTAGTTTCGCACTGCCTAATTTAGCACCGCATGGTGCCGATCGTCGCTAATTGGGTGAAATTTATACCGGAAAAGTATGCCTAATGATAAGAGACAAGATTATTTTTTAGCGATAAGGCATCCTATAAAAGCCGTCAAAATGCTTTTTTTTCACCTAAAAAACTTATGTTGAAAAAATTTTTATTAACCTTAGCTAGTACATTGGTTGTCAATGGGGCCAAAGTATTCATGGATAATGATGGAATGGATTATCCTACTATTTTAATTCCTCTACTTGCTGGCTGGGAAATTGTTGGTTATTCTGCTAGTTTAGGTAGTGCATCTTATGTAGATGCCATTGGTGCTTCGAGCATAGGATTAGAAAACTACGACTTAAGTGATTGTATTCCACTTTATGCTGGTGCTAGTACTCCATTGCTTAGAACCAATGATACTTTCCATCTTTGGGAAGAATTATACGGAACTTTACCTTGGGAAGGTGCATGGGCAGGTTTCTATGAAGACTCTTACTCCTGGGATGACTTTGAATATAACAAAACTTTACCAGGTGCAATTGCAATGATTGAAGAAGTCAAAAAATACAAAGATTCTGATCCAGTAATGATATGGGCCGCTGGTACTCTTACTACTGTTGCGCAAGCCATTTCTATTTATCCAGATTTAGTTAAAGATGCTGCTGGTCTTTATATTATGGCCGGTTATGTAGATACTCAATATCAACATGCTACTGGTACCACCTTCCAAGATGATCTTGTCAGTGATATTAATTTAATTCAAGATCCTGAAGCAGCACAGATGGTTTTAACTGCTGGTTGGAAACAAGTTTATATTGGAGGTAATGTTACCAACCATTTAGCGCCATCACAAGAACTTTATGATAGAATGATTGATAAAGCAGGTGGTATTGATGTTATTCGTGAAAGTCCTTACTTAATTGCTGTTAATAAAACAATTGGTAGCGGTAATTATACTGCAGACTCTTCTGATACTGAAAATATTTTACCATTTTGGGATTCTGTTGTTTCTGCTTTTATGGTTAATCCTGATATGATTACTGGCTCAACTAACTTTTCTCTTGCAATTGATACTAGTTTCAATTCTCCATTCTATGGTCAAGTAAGAATTTGGAGTCCAGAAAGAGCTCCAAAAGCTTATAAGACTGGAAATGTTACTATTGTTGACAGTATTGTAGATGAAACTTTTTACGATATGTTGGTTGACGCTTATTTCACTAATTTTACTGAATATTGTACTTCAGGAAAATTAACTCCTTTAGATCTTTAGTTATATAGAGTTCTCATCCGTAAATATTTCGATCATTAATACCATTTATTTACTATATGTCATAACTACTCATCGTCTTTATCTTCACTATGCACACTTGCATTTTCAACAAATTCAGCATTTGGTTTATCTTCAACTACGAGTTTACCATGACTATAATCAAGTTTGTTAATTTGAGAATAATCAGGACATAATTCACTACCTCTTCTACCAATCAAATACCATGGTAAGTTAAATAATTCTTCCATACTTTCCAAAGATCTTCCACTAACCTCTGGAATGAAGAACCATGCCCAGAATAATGAAATAAGGTTTACCGCTACAAAAAGATAAAATGTTCCATATGGTTTTAAATGTAACAACATCTTTGGTAAAGCTTTAGAATTACCATATTGGTTAGCAAAATGAAGAACCATAATTAATGATTGAGCAAAAGATCTAATATGTAATGGGAAAACTTCAGATCCAACTAAGTATTGCATTGAGTTAAATCCCATTGTCCATCCAGTACCAGCAATAGTAATGGCAGCAATAGCAGATTTTGAAGCACTAAGTTGTGATGAAGTTAATACAGCATCATCCTCGGCAGCTTGAGGTACAATTGTGACAAAAATTGCAAAATATAAAATACAAAGGCCTTGAATCCCAATACCAATATATAAAGATTTTCTTCTACCTAAGAAATCAATAATGAAAAATGCAGCAAAATAAGCAGAAACAAATTTAACAACACCTAAAACAGCGGTCATCTTCAATTTTTCAATACCTTTAATACCACAGAAACCAAATAATTCAGGTGCATAAATAGTAATGGCATTAGCTCCAGACCATTGACCTAAAATTTGGATAAGAGCACAAATTGCAAAAAATCTATATCTTAAAGATTTCTTAACAAAAATTTGAAGGAATAAATTGAATAAATGATTACCCTTTTTAGCTTCTTTTTCCAATTGAACTTGATCAGTAATATCAGTGATTTCACCAATAATGTAAGGATGAGTTGGAGATAAGTTTCTTAATTTACTTAAAGCTGTAACTGCCTCTTCACTTTTGCCCACTTTAATATACCATCTGGGACTTTCCACACAGAAAAAAACTGAACCAATAAGAATTAATCCTGCCAATACAATTTTTATAGAAGTTGGTGCAACCCATTGCAAATTCTTGTCATCTGAGACATGTAAAGCACATCCATAATTAGCAAAATATCCCAACATAATACCAAAATAAACAGCACCTGCAAAAATACAATTAGCCATACCTCTAATAGCTTTTGGAGTCACTTCTGACATATAAGCAGGCCCAATAGTGGTGGTTAAACCAACAGCAAAAAAACCTTCTAAAAATCTACCTGCATATAATTGACCAACATTTCTGGCAGTAATTTGAATAATAGCTGAAGCTATCCAAAAAACACAACTAAGTTGTAAAGATTTGACTCTTCCTAAAATATCAACTACATACATAGCCATAAGAGCACCACCAATAGAACCTAATTGCACCATCGATGTAATATTAGATTTCAAATCTGCAATCTCATCATCAGATTTGTTAGGGTCGCTTAACCCAAAAGTGTTCATAAACGAAACCTGAGTTGATGAAGCTCCAATATTACCTTCATCATAACCTCTAGCAGCACCTAAAATACCAAAAACAAATATACTTAAATATAATTTCCAGTTATAAATTTCTGGAGGTGAATGGGTATCAACAATTCTCCATTGAAATTTTTTCTTTTCCGGCTCATCTGGAGTAGGTTGGGGTTGAGCTTGCTCTATTTTCTTTTCGTCAATTTCGTTCATGTGTCAAAAATGTGTCAACCGTTGCCAAGAAAATACGGATTAATATCAGTAAAATATTTTTCAACAATCAACACAGAGCTTATATAACACGGGAGAAAAAATAGGGCAGAGGCTTTGGTGTGGGGTATACGGAACGATACGTTCCCTTTGGCCAATGAAATTCCAAAGCTTTGTAATTTTGCTGATTACGTATACAAAACCGGTGTTAACTATGGTGCCCCACCGGCCCCACCTTGAAATTCTGCCCGGACTTTCCAAGGTTACCCTGACAGTAAGCAAGTTCGTGGCTGGGGTGATAGGTGGAATTAGGATGGGAATAAAGTCCTTTAAAGTGGGGATTTTAAAGTAAATGGTCCAGGCGAATGACCCAGTGTATATTAAAGTATTATATCTAAATAAACGAACCAACTTAGTGTGACGGTGTTTAGCGATAACCGTTTCCTGCAGTCACCCCTCGGAGACTTTGATAGCGGGCCGAAAACCACCCCCAAAAGTATGATGATATCAATTTGACAGCAAGATCTTTGTATTAATTTTGGGTCATTTTTACGGGGAAATTAACTTTTGGGTTTAAGTTTTGAACAAATCAACAATAAGCACAAGGGTAAAGGACCCGGAATTAAATCTTGCTGCATTCGGGGTAACAATTGGGGTAAACGAAGGGAAAAAAAGGTTAAGCGAATACAAGGGTGATAGAATAGCGAAGATATTAATAAAAAATTAGAATAGTTTAATGTAAGTTTATAATTTAAATTTGACTTTGAACAAAATGTCAAACCTTAATATAGATGAGATACTGCCGAAGAGGTGGGCCGGCAATAATTGCCGGCGACTAGACGATAGGGCGAGACTAGCTGTCAGGCGAGACTGGGCGGTGCTCTGATGGGGCGGTGAGTTGGCGGTGCGGTAAACTGACGGGGCGGTGCCGTGCTGCGGCCAGGGCAGTCTATCCTGAGGCACACTGGTACTACCGCTAGAAGTGCTGACTTTGGCTATTTCTTATCTATACACTATCTACCCCAGCCTTCTGTCTTACCATAATCTATAACGATTACTCTCTTACCATGATCCGCAACTCTTCCTGTCTCACCATAATCCACTGTGCTTCTCTCTGTTATTATTCTTTACAAATCACCGCTTTAAAATCGACTTTCTAGAAAAACTAAGCTCACGGTCTGTTAAATAGCCCTAAAATAATTCACCTGATAAGATCATATACCCTAATCACCTCTCCTCCATCCCATCTTCTCCATCTGATCAATCATCCACCATTCTCGCCAAAACCGGCAATAGCAATGGTGGGGTTTCCCCGACTCAATGATAATGCGAGAATTATAGCCTATGTGCAGTGCTAAATTCAACCATAAAAGACCAAGATTTTAACCAATATTGTTTAACACCTTCTGAAAATTAACAGATTACAACATTTACTCAAAATGGTTGCCACAAAATCAACTAAAGTCCTCAAGTTAACTTCCGGTGCCGAAATTCCAGCAATTGGGTTAGGTACTTGGAGATCATCTCATGAAGAAGTCTACGAAGCTGTCTTACATGCCTTAAAAGTAGGCTATAGACACATTGACACTGCTTCCGGTTACGGAAACGAAGAACCAATTGGTAAAGCTATTAAAGCCTCGGGAATTCCAAGAGAAGAAATTTTTGTCACCACCAAATTGGCTCCAACTAATGCTACTGATCCAGAAGCTGCTTTAAAAACCTCTTTAGAAAAATTGGGCTTAGATTACGTAGATCTTTACCTTATGCATTGGCCTGTTGCCATGAACCCAAATGGTACTCCAAAGGATATTCCTTTGAGACCTGACGGTTTAAGAGATATCTTATACGATTGGAAATTTACTAAAACTTACGAATTAATGGAACCTTTGGTTGAACAAGGTTTGACCAAAGCTCTTGGAGTTTCTAATTTCACCATTTCTAAATTAGAAGAATTATACAGTGGTTCATTAAAAGTTAAGCCATCAGCACTTCAAATCGAATTGCACCCATACTTACCACAACACAAATTATTGCAATACGCTAAAGACCATGGTCTTGTTGTAGAGGCTTATTCCCCATTAGGATCAGCTGAAGCTCCATTATTAAAAGATGAAGTTATCTTATCCCTTGGTGAAAAATACGGTGTTTCTCCAGCAACCATTTGTGTTTCATGGGCTGTATGGAGAGGTTGTGTAGTTTTACCAAAATCAGTTAAGGCTTCAAGAATTGAAAGTAATTTAGAAATAGTTGAACTTAGCGATGAAGATGGTAAAGCTATTGATTCAATTGCTGAAAAGAGAGGTAAAGTACAAAGATTCGTTAGTCCACCATGGGACCCAGTTGTTGTCTTTGATTCTTCTGAATAGGTAAACGGTTTGTTATAATAAATATTCATTACTCGTACATATCCTTACAAATAATTCTCTTACTACCCATACTTCTTTGTATACAATTTTCTAATAATTTCCCATATTCTCTACAAACTTGAGAATTACAAGCGCCAAATTTTAAACTAAATAATCTTAATAACCCAACCATCCAATTTTTATTTGGAATTTGGTCTAAACAATTAGCATAAAGATGAAATTTCTTTGAATTTTTAATATTATTAGCATCTGCTTCCATTTGGAAACATTTTTTAATTCTTTTAATATATGCAATCCCATTTAGTTTTTCAGGGAAACAATTATTACTTATTGCTGCATCGTTAATGGGTTCAAAGAATTTCAGTTCTGGCCCATAAAGACAAAAATTATAATCCCAAATAACAAATAAAGCTGAAGCGACAATATTTGGTCTATAAAAAATAGGATCTTGATTTGGATCATAACTTATGGGTACCGAATCCTTATCAAGTAAAATTTCCATAATTAAACAATAAGCATGAACTACAGATATCTTCCCATTAAAAGAGTTAGCCCATTTATGAATTCTTTGCGCTACAATTTCATAATCTTTCTTATCAGTTTTAACATTCATTCTAGTTGGTGAACCAGCATAAATAATACAATCATACTGTGAAAACCTCAAAAATGCATGGGATATATGATAAACAGCAAATTTACAAGTACTATCATTAATATCTAAAAAAGTGGGAGTATCAGAAGTAAGAGGTGAGCCTGGAGATCCAGGTGATAAATAAGGATAATAAAATGCTTGATCAAATGATTCGCAGGATGCCATGATAATATTATCATACCAATAATCAATTGAAGTCATAAGATCAGAACGCCAATTAGACTTCATTGTTTGCCATTGAAGAGCCTTAATTTGAATATCTTTCTGTTCTGTTTGAAAGACCAAACTAATTAACCCTGCCAATAAAACCTTTGAAATCATTGGTGAAGTTCTAACTGGTTTTTGTCGTAGCATATTCGACATGGCCGTTAAAAACTTTTCATTATCAATTTGAAGACTTTTCTCTGTAGGGGCAGTTTCCCATAATTCTTCAGCACAAGGTAGTGAAAGTTTTATGTGATGAGGATATAAAATAGTATCATGGCCAAAAATGATGCCGTGATACGTATCAACCAAAAACACCATAAAAGCACAACGTTTAAGAGATTCAAGTTCAACCCAATTTTCCCATATCCCATTGGTTTCAACTTGTTTATAACTATGATAATCACTCAAAGGATCACCACCAAGAAGAGGACTTCTTCTAAGCAATTCAATCTTTAAACCATGATGAAGATGAGCCCGACGATGTAATCTTCTATTGGTACAAGTCATTTCATAGCACTCAAGAATCAAAAGACTCTGAATTATCCAAGATGTAACCGTGGGGAAATATTCACTTTGGGAGCATATAAGCCATCTCAAAGGCTCCGCTATATCATCGGCCAAAGTCATCATTTTACTAGCCATATCTTTATCCCCACAATGTTTCAGCTTGATTGAAGCTCCCACAGTCAACATACTCAAAATAAGAAGAGGATTCGCTCTGGAAGTAGAGAAAGTTGGCCGATGAATAATTGGGAACTGAATATGATAATAACGCCAGAAACTATCGAGATATTTCTCAATATAATTGACATTAAACAAGTCATTATTGTTCAAACGAGGAATCAACTCTACCATCTGTAGCCTAATTTCCTCACTTATAACGCTCTGAGAGGTCGAATATACAAAGTCTGGCGTCCCGTCCAAAAGGTCTTTGAACGAAGAACTCGGAGAATATTCAAGGTACCGGTGGGAATTGGTACTATTATCAGTAAGTAACCAGTCTATCAAGTTCAGGATCTCCATATCATTCCCCAAACTGTCACTAAGCCCGCTCTCAAGATCTATCGAGCCAACCAGATCCATACGACTCATTTCTTTGTTTATTTCAGAGTTTATTACGTAGTTGATGCTGAACTTATCTTGGGGACTAGCCATAGTAGCATTAAGTATTGGGTCTTTTTTATCTTTGGGCAACGACTCCGGGGTATAAATTTCTTGGAATTTGACGTTTAAATGGCCGTTTTGACGCTGTTTCAACTTCTCTTCTCTTACAAAATGTCTCTTTATATGTTTCAGTCTAACGTCTTTTCTGCTGAATGATTTGGAGCAGCCAGGCCAGGAGCACTCGAATTGGATTGACTCGTCGTGGTTTTTTTTGTGTCTTAGCAAATGGTCGGAACGTTTGAAGCTTTTGTTACAACCAGCAACGTTACATATGTAGGTGTTTTCCATGGAGACTGAATCTGTCATGGCTTCATGAAATCAAGTGCGATAGCGGGTCTGGGGTTGATGTGGGGCCGCAAGCGGGCTGGGTGAGTGGTGGTGCTGGGTCGAGGAGAGCTCGCGCTTATTCGGGGCCGACGCACACTGGGCCGAGCGTAGTGCACATTTGGTCGAACTGGACTCCTCCGAACGACGTCTCGTGCGCGGGGCAGGCGCCAATGGAAATTGTGGGGTAGACATAGGCCCCCCACCAAAATAGTTTCTGGTTACAGACAATTTCATCCACCGGTTTTTCAATGATCCGTTGATACTATAAAGATAATCGTTTCCCCCGTCTTATCTCTACCGATGATTTCTGCTTCCAAAACCTCCTCTGCTGTGCCTGAAGGTATCTATACCCCTGTTCCAACTTTTTTCCAAAAAGACCATGAATTAGATCTTGAAACTCAAGTGAAACATGCTAAATTTTTATACCAAAACGGTATCGATGGGTTGGTCATCGCTGGATCAATGGGTGAGTCTATCCATTTGACTTCAGACGAAAGAGTTACTCTTGTATCAACTATTAGAGAGGCTATTCCTGATAAAAACTTCAAATTAATCGCCGGAATGCCTCCATCAAATATTAAAGATACCATTAAAGAAATTCACCAAGTAAGTGAAGCTGGTGCAGATTACTCTATTTTATTGGCCCCAGGATATTACGGTAACAAATTAACCCACCAGGCTGGTCTTATTGAATATTTCACTGCTGTTGGTGATAAACTGGATTTACCAATTATTATCTATAATTACCCTGGAGTCTGTAATGGGACCGAAATTGATGTAACTACTTTTGAAACTTTACTGAGACATCCAGCTATTGTTGGAGTTAAATTAACTCATTTCAATATGGACAAATTTATTCTTTTAACTAATATGAAAGACAATGAAGTTAATAATTTTAGACCTTTTACTGGTTTAGGTCAAATTTTAGTACCATCTTTAGCCATTGGATGTTTTGGTGCAATCGATGGGTTATCTGGAGTATTCCCAAAATCTATGGTTAAGTTATACAATCTTTATAAGCAAGGTAAATATGAAGAAGCACAAAAATTACAATATTTAGTTACTAGTGCTAACCAAATGGTTTTTGATATTAATTTAGTTGGGGTTAAAACTGCTTTAAACAAATTTCACGGATTTGGTGATATTGAAGTTTCTGGTAGACCACCATTAACCAATAAAATAGATTCTAAAGTATGGTCAAAATATGAAGATGTTTTAAATAATTTAAAAGCTTATGAAGATTCCATTTAGTCATTTACATAGCAATACATATAGCTAATTATATCAAAACTTATATTAAATATTTAAACCTCTAAAGCACGAAATAACAATTAGTATACAAAATAAACGAAAATAATTATTGAAAACAAAATAAAATCAAATAATTAAACTGAGAATAGCTAAAATAAAGAATGGAATATTTAATTTCGAACCTGATCCTTCAATTACTTCAATAGAGGAAGCTGGATTGGTTGGTCCGACAATTGATACAGAAACTGTAGTTGGTGAAGCATCAGATTCTGCGGCCCCAGTTACTTCAGCTTCAGTGATAATTGATGAGCTGGTTTCAAGCTCACCAGCAGCATTGGTGGTAACATATACTAATGCTGTAGTTGTACTTTCACCGATCAATTCTGTTGTGTAAATTGAACACGAATCGCAGTTATCGACGCTAATAGTTTTGGTGACTGTACTGCCTTCTGAATCAGTCCCAACACTAATTTCACAGTCAACTGTAACAGTGTGTCCTTCAACATTTGTTGTAATAATAGTTGTTGGGTATGATGTACAAACAGAGCATTCATTGACAGTAGTAATTTCAACACAGTCTGGACAATCACCACTAATATCAGTTGTGGTAATTAAATCACCATCGGGATCGGTTGTAACAATAACATCACCAGTGGCAGTAGAAACGGAACCATCTGGTAATGTCGTGACATATGTGGTAGTGTACTCAGTACATTCTGGACAGTCACCAATAATATCGGTGGTAGTGTATAAATCACCATCAGAATTAGTAGTAACTATAACATCACCAGTGGCAGTTGAAACGGAACCATCTGGTAATGTCGTGACATATGTGGTAGTGTACTCAGTACATTCTGGACAGTCACCAATAATATCGGTGGTAGTGTATAAATCACCATCAGAATTAGTAGTAACTATAACATCACCAGTGGCAGTAGAAACGGAACCATCTGGTAATGTCGTGACATATGTGGTAGTGTACTCAGTACATTCTGGACAGTCACCAATAATATCGGTGGTAGTGTATAAATCACCATCAGAATTAGTAGTAACTATAACATCACCAGTGGCAGTTGAAACGGAACCATCTGGTAATGTCGTGACATATGTGGTAGTGTACTCAGTACATTCTGGACAGTCACCAATAATATCGGTGGTAGTGTATAAATCACCATCAGAATTAGTAGTAACTATAACATCACCAGTGGCAGTTGAAACGGAACCATCTGGTAATGTCGTGACATATGTGGTAGTGTACTCAGTACATTCTGGACAGTCACCAATAATATCGGTGGTAGTGTATAAATCACCATCAGAATTAGTAGTAACTATAACATCACCAGTGGCAGTTGAAACGGAACCATCTGGTAATGTCGTGACATATGTGGTAGTGTACTCAGTACATTCTGGACAGTCACCAATAATATCGGTGGTAGTGTATAAATCACCATCAGAATTAGTAGTAACTATAACATCACCAGTGGCAGTAGAAACGGAACCATCTGGTAATGTCGTGACATATGTGGTAGTGTACTCAGTACATTCTGGACAGTCACCAATAATATCGGTGGTAGTGTATAAATCACCATCAGAATTAGTAGTAACTATAACATCACCAGTGGCAGTAGAAACGGAACCATCTGGTAATGTCGTGACATATGTAGTGGTGTATTCAGTACATTCTGGACAGTCACCAATAATATCGGTGGTAGTGGTTAAATCACCATCGGAATCAGTAGTAACGATAACATCACCAGTGGCAGTTGAAACTGAACCATCTGGGTTAGTAGTAACAAAGGTGGTAGTGTACTCGGTACATTCTGGACAATCACCGATAATGTCAGTAGTTGTAGTTAAATCACCATCGGAATCGGTGGTAACAATAACATCACCAGTATAAGTAGATACAGAACCATCGGAATTGGTTGATTCGAATGTAGTGGTGTATTCAGTACATTCTGGACAATCACCAATAATATCAGTGGTAGTAGTTAAGTCACCATCAGAATCAGTAGTAACAATAACATCACCAGTAGCGGTTGAGACTGAACCATCTGGGTTAGTAGTAACAAATGTAGTGGTGTATTCAGTACATTCTGGACAGTCACCAATAATATCGGTGGTAGTGGTTAAATCACCATCGGAATCGGTGGTAACAATAACATCACCAGTATAAGTAGATACAGAACCATCGGAATTGGTTGATTCGAATGTAGTGGTGTATTCAGTACATTCTGGACAATCACCAATAATATCAGTGGTAGTAGTTAAGTCACCATCAGAATCAGTAGTAACAATAACATCACCAGTAGCGGTTGAGACTGAACCATCTGGGTTAGTAGTAACAAATGTAGTGGTGTATTCAGTACATTCTGGACAGTCACCAATAATATCGGTGGTAGTGGTTAAATCACCATCGGAATCGGTGGTAACAATAACATCACCAGTATAAGTAGATACAGAACCATCGGAATTGGTTGATTCGAATGTAGTGGTGTATTCAGTACATTCTGGACAATCACCAATAATATCAGTGGTAGTGGTTAAATCACCATCTGAATCGGTGGTAACTATAACATCACCAGTGGCAGTTGAAACGGAACCATCTGGTAATGTCGTGACATATGTGGTAGTGTACTCGGTACATTCTGGACATGCTTCACTTGATGATGCAACTTCACTTGAGGAAGATGCTTCGCTAGAAGAGGAAGCTTCGCTTGATTCACTTGATGATTCACTTGAGGAAGAAACTTCACTTGAGCTTAATTCACTAGATGAGTAAACTTCACTTGATGAGGTAACTTCGCTTGATTCACTTGATGAGGTAACTTCGCTTGATTCACTTGATGAGGTAACTTCGCTTGATTCACTTGATGAGGTAACTTCGCTTGATTCACTTGATGAGGTAACTTCGCTTGATTCACTTGATGATTCACTTGAGGAAGAAACTTCACTTGAACTTAATTCACTGGAAGAGGAAACTTCACTGGAAGAGGAAACTTCACTTGATGAGGTAACTTCACTTGATGAAGAGACTTCACTGGAAGAGGAAACTTCACTGGAAGAGGAAACTTCACTTGATGAACTTAATTCACTAGATGAGGAAACTTCACTAGAAGAGGAAGCTTCGCTTGATTCACTTGATGATTCACTAGATGATGCAACTTCACTAGATGAACTTAATTCACTAGATGAACTTAATTCACTAGATGAACTTAATTCACTAGATGAGGAAACTTCACTTGATGAAGAGACTTCACTGGATGAACTTAATTCACTGGATGAACTTAATTCACTGGATGAACTTAATTCACTGGATGAACTTAATTCACTGGATGAACTTAATTCACTGGATGAACTTAATTCACTGGATGAACTTAATTCACTTGATGATGCAACTTCACTAGATGAACTTAATTCACTTGATGATGCAACTTCACTAGATGAACTTAATTCACTTGATGAAGAGACTTCACTGGAAGAGGAAACTTCACTTGATGAGGTAACTTCGCTAGAAGAAGAAACTTCACTGGAAGAGGAAACTTCACTTGAGGAAGAGACTTCACTAGATGAACTCAATTCGCTTGATGATGAAACTTCGCTTGATGATGATGAAGATGATGAAGATGATGGGTCATCTACACCTGGGACATCTGGAAATTCTTTACATGCAAGACATTTACTGGGTCTTTGGGCAGAGCTAGGGACAGGTCCAGTATATGTAACTGCATTTAATAATGGAATACTAGACCCAATTTCACCGAATGTAGATGAAGTTCTTTTAAATAAAGAAGAATCATAACCGGTACCGATGACAAATTTAGTAGTTATACTCAATGGCCAAATACCAGTAACAATACTTAAAGTATCACCAGAGTAGGAATATGAAGTAATTGGAACAGACATACCAATTATATTTCCATTACCAAAACCAGCAACATTAAATATTTGAGATCCTGAAAGAGCATCTGCTCTTATCGAAGAATCTTCTGCACTCAAATAAAAGACTTGATTCTCATCAACTCCAAATGTTCCTAACGTTGAACCAGCTAAATAAACATTAGAATCAGCACCGATATCGATACAACCATTCCCTTTGATTTCTGTAGACTGTTGATAGCCTTGCTTTATTAAACAAATAGTACCATCATTTGTGATAGAACCAAAAGGATTTGCAAGAGGAGCACCTAAAACAACATGTCCAGAACTTCTTGAATTTAATTTAAAAACCATCAAACCATCATTTTCCCAATTAGAAGCTTGAACTGTCATTACTGGACTACCAACAGAACCATCACCACTGAAAAACATTTCACCTGTATTTTCAAAATTTGTTGCACTTAGAAAGTATGTTGGTGCCAATAAAGTTCTCGAAGCGTTGAAAGACCATTCACCTGAATTTTGGATAGTTCCAACGGTAATCATATTAACTGTTAAACCAATTAATACATTATCAGATGAAATGTAAAAACCACCTTCGTTATTAAAGCTACCAGTAAAGGAGCTTAATGTATTATCGATTATGGACCAATATGCGTCAGGATAGATATGATAATTTCCTATGGCAATTGATAATGACCCACGATTAATTTTGTCATCAGTAATATCAACTGCCAATGATAAAGCTAAGTAAAGGAATAGCCCAACAAAGGTTAACATTTTTAGATATTTTAATTCTAAAATTCAGGAAATAGTCTGATTATATACAAAAATTAAGTATTTCAGGACTTGTAAGCAATTGCTTCTCATACCCTAAAATTAAGCCATTCTTCATGCTGCATCTGTACGGTAAAACCCCAAATAGGTATTAAACTTTTTCGGTGCAGAATTATTATTCCGAAGATTTACATATGAACAAGGCGCTTAAAATTAATTGAACTATGAAAAAGAATTGGACACTCTAGTATTAGATAGACTTATACACTGCTATATACATTGTACATTTATGTGTATAAAATACAGATCAGTTATATTTAAAAATCCAATAATGAACTCAAATCAAGTTCTTAATTTTTCGGTTTCCGTATAATGGTTTTTAGCCCATTGTTAACATTACGTATTCACGAAAAAAAGTTAAAACTTAGTTCTTGAGCCTTCTTGGAGCCTCATCTTAAGTTTCGAGATACAGAATTAACTTTATTTTCTTAATGTATTTATCTCATGAAACGTGCTTTAAACCTTCGATATCTCCAAATCTATGTAATAAAACTTGTATGGATAATTGAGCCTAAGACTCAGGGAGTTTATCTATCAAATAGTACCATAGACTCAACAAGTAATCTCTGCAAATCAGACGCATAGAAAAAATATTAGGAAAAAAACAAAGAATGCCTAACCTCTCGGCTATTGTTTTCGGCTTTAAACGTAATACCGGCAGCAGCTCGAACATTAGTTTACGAAATATTTTTTTGGAAGCAAAAATAGGCTTTACTAACTTGGTTCATTAAACTTCCATTAGTCCTTATTGGATCTTGGGTTATTGTGGGATGTTGGGCCTGTGATATTATGTTTTGAATCCAAATGATAAGTTTAGTTTACTTCGGTATAATGGTGGAGAAAATTAATTAAGTGTGGATCTGCATATAGGCAATTGGCTAAATTAAACTTTCTAGAAGTCTTGAAACATAATCGGATGTTTTTCAAAATTTAGTCCGAAGCCTTCGATTTACTGCCGACCTACGCCTCTATTCGAAAAAAAAAAATCCCTTTTACATAACGACGTACAGATGAAACTTCAAAATGTTAATCACTAATATTTTCTATGATGATTTGTTCGGTTGCGCAATTGTCGGCTGATAAGACTATTAATATACAAAAACTTTCAGCACCTCTTACCAGGGTCATTGAGGTGGTTTTTGATGTATAGAGTATGAATTTGGTGTATATAATGCATAACTATGTTGCGTAGACCAGACTTATAAATAATGTATTTGTAATTGCTAAAGCTATCCATCTCTTCCGATTTGCGAATGTCACATTTCTTAAAGTTAGAAATAATAAGAAACTATAATCAGATATATAATTATCAATAAATCGTGGGGAAAAGTTGACATAAAATTACAAAAAAATTGAAGTATAACTCCTCATAATATTTTAGATTAGGTAGAGTAATTACATATAGATAAAAGTCATTGTGTTATAGAATAAAGAAAAAGGACACCTCATCGAATAAGTGCACGGGCCGCTCGCACGAAGGGTCCCGTACGACGTGGTTTCGTGCATGGCTCAAGGCGACTTCTGACCGAAATCATTCGGGATTCTTAGACCTGTAGAGCGGGAATAGGCTAAAGTCGGCATAAATTGCTAAGTTGACTCGTGGTAAAAATTGCATTTTACCCATTGACTCGCCTCTCTAAAAATTTCTACCCACTAGGGTCCCGGTGTTGGACCCTATTCGGCTAAATTAACCAGTCTAGTTGATGCGCTGGCATTGAGGTTGACAATTAATGCGATCAATTAGCCAGCCATGTTCGCCAACAATAAGGTTTAAATTACAGTGCTCTACTACTACAACCGAGTCAACCATTGTACAACGTTTAGGTGAGGTGTTCATAATTAGAAATCTGAAAGTTCGCTAGTAAAGAATCGTTAAGAGAAATTTTTCACAAGGTGGAAAAGGCTACGAAGTCGTGAATGAAAAAGACACATCAGCGTCTAAGCTTAATGCACATAACCAATTTAACTTCTTTGAAATTTCTTCAGTTTGTGCCCATATATTTTAACTCTATTGGTTTGATAATTCACCTAAATCGTTTACCGCGACGAATGGTGGCTCGAATTTAACTGTTTTCGGGCATTTGACCGTAAAAAATAAACCGCTGATCACTCGGTACTAATTAACGAGAATTATATGTAGACACGTAAGCCATTAAACTTAAGCTCATATTTCTAAATGATCTTGAATTTCAAAAGTTTTTTAACAAAATATAGCTATAGGCACCATTAGTCTTTAAATTCTTTAAATTATTACGGTTTTTTAACTTAAAAATTTAAAGTTTCAGCTCTCATCTCATCACCTCGTCAGATCATTTTATACCAATTAGGAAGGTGCGGAAATTGGCTGGTATAATTAGTGTGCTATTGTTAACACCAAATCATTTAGATTCTTTTATATAATTCGAGTAAAATACTTAAGCTTTCAACATTATTTCCCAAATAAGTTAAATTATTTAGGAGTGGATTATATTGTTTTTTAAATAGTTTCCAAATTTGCTATTGTTTCTTTACAATGATCATTGTCTCCAAAAGGTTGCAAAAAATGAGCGTGGTTCGTGTTAGCTTCTGATCTACGAAGCCAATTGTTGTAATTAGTACTTGTTAAAAAACTATAAATATGTAGTACAATTCCCTTGATTTAAATCATCAACTCAAAAGTTTCTTTAGTTTTTCAACTACATCAATCACTTTAATAAAAATGAAATTTACTACGAGTTTATTAACTACTTTAACTATCATTGCCAGGGCAATTGCAATTGATATCACTTCAAATACCATCACTAGAGGTTCCATAAATACTGAATTCGGTGATAGTACTATCGAAGAAGGTGTTTACTGGTCTATCATTGATAATGATTTCTCAAACTTCAATGGTGATTTACATGTAGATGGTGACTTATTCATTACTTCCGATTCTGATACCATTGGTTTAAATGTTAACTTAGGTGGTATTAACAATGAATGGATTACTAATGGTAGAGTGGTTTTAAACTCTTTAGAATCCCAATTAACTCCATTCTATAATACCAAAGCAACTACTTTTACTAACAATGGTGAAATATGGTTTGCTGGAAATGGTGACACCGGTATCCCAACAATGGCTATCACTGCCAGTGATTGGACTAATAATGGTGTCATTCATTTCTTACAAAACTACAGAAGTTCTGGTTGGGTTAACTTAGGTTGGGACTTACAAAGAATTAAAAACGATGGTGCTATCTGTTTACAAAAAATGGCTTATAGACAAGCTACTTCAATTGATGGTACTGGTTGTGTTGACATTGGTGAAGAATCTACTGCCTGGTTAGGTTACACTTTACAAGATATTTCTAAAGACCAAACTTTTATTTTTACTTCTTCTAATGGTTACATTAAAACAGATGCTTACACCAAGAAACAAACTTTCAAAGTTGTTGGATGGGGTGATGATAATGTTATTGGTTTAGGTGTCCCAATTGAATCATGGTCTTTATCTGAAGATGGTATTTTAACTATCGTTGCTAATTCAGTTTCTGAATACGAATATGATATTGGTACTGGTTATGATGTTACTAAGATTAAAAAAGTTACCCCAGATTATGGTCCAGGTATTGGTAAAGTTATCAATGGTGGTTTAGTTTATGAAGATTCTCCAGTTAACACTGAAAGACCTTCTACTTGTCCAGCTTGTTTAGCTATCCCAGATACTCCAACTGACGGTTCTAGTTTAATTATTTCAAGTGAATCATCTGAATCATCTACTGAATCATCTTCAAGTGAATCATCTACTGAATCATCCACTGAATCATCTACTGAATCATCCTCAAGTGAAGCCTCTTCTTCCAGCGAAGTTTCTTCTTCCAGCGAAGTTACCTCTTCCAGCGAAGTTTCTTCTTCCAGCGAAGTCTCTTCATCTAGTGAAGTTACCTCATCAAGTGAAGTTTCTTCTTCCAGTGAAGTTTCTTCATCAGCTTCTTCATCCGAAGCCACTTCCTCAACTGAATCTTCTGCTGCTTCAACCACAAGTGGAATTACTTCAAGCTCAGGTGTTACTTCTAACACATCTACTGAATCATCCACTGCTTCAGTTGATTCAAGTGCCGAAATTTCTACTGAATCTACTGCTACACCTACTTCCAATTTAACACCAACTGTTCCAACTGCTCCAACTACTTTTGTTACTACTTCTGATTCTATCCCAAGCACTGTCACTGTAAGTGTTGTACCAAGTGGGGGTTCTGATGACGGATCAGATGACGGATCAGATGACGGATCAGATGACGGATCAGATGACGGATCAGATGACGGATCAGATGACGGATCAGATGACGGATCAGATGACGGATCAGATGACGGATCAGATGACGGATCAGATGACGGATCAGATGACGGATCAGATGACGGATCAGATGACGGTTCAGGTGATGGCTCAGACAACGGTTCAGACAACGGTTCAGACAACGGTTCAGACAACGGTTCAGACAACGGTTCAGACAACGGTTCAGACAACGGTTCAGACAACGGTTCAGACAACGGTTCAGACAACGGTTCAGATAACGGTTCAGACAATGGATCTAATGATGGATCAGATAACGGTTCAGACAATGGATCTAATGATGGATCAGATAACGGCTCAAACAACGGTTCAGATGATGGTTCAGATGATGGCTCAAGTAATGCTTCTACTAATGGATCAGGTTCTGGTTCCGATGACTCTGGTTCCAAGGCTGCAGATGATTCAGAAGGTTCCGACTCTAATCCAACTTCTGTTGCCGGAAATGCTACTACTTTATCTACTGTTACCAGTACTTCCACCAGTACTGCTTCCGGTGATGCAGGATCAGGATCAGGATCAGACTCAGGCTCAGGCTCAGGATCAGATTCCGGCTCCAGTTCCGGCTCAGGATCATCTGATGCTAGTGTTACCCCAGATATAGAAGCATCAACAGGTGCTGCACCAAGCTTAAGTATTTCAATCTTTGCTTCTTTAGGTTTATTCTTAACCTTATTCATTTAATTCAATTCTCACGATAAAACTTATTATATAGATTCAATAAATACATTATGGACTTAATATTTTAACATTCTCATCGTTTATTATACTATTTAATTAGAAGCTTTAATAGCAGCTTGAGCAGTGCTATGGGTGGAAGCTGGATTAACACCGGTAATAACCTTACCATCAGTAACAACAAAATCATCCCATGGACCAGTTGGCTTAATGAATTCAGCATTAGCTTCTTTATAAATGGTTTCTGGAGTTTTAACCTTGTATTTAGCTAAAGTATCATCAAGACCCATAGTAGTTTCACCTTCATCGGTGAATCCAGTAACTTTTTTACCATCAATCAATAACTTACCAGTGGCAGTATCTTTGATGTTGGCTAAAATAAGTGGACCATGACAAACAGCTGAAATAACACCAGAATTAGCATAAATTTCTTCAGCTACTTTAATTAAATCCTTAGCAGTTGGGAAGTCAAAAGCACATCCATGACCACCAGCAGCAAAAAAGATCTTGTAGTCTTCAGCTTTAACATCACTGGCCTTTTTGATCTTTTTAACAGTTTGTTGGAAATCAGAATGAGCATCTTCAAACACAATTCTGTCATCACCAGTTAAAAAGGTGTCACTAGTGGAGTGTTCATCCCAGCCAAAAGTTCCAGTCTCGGAAACAAAATCAACTTCATAGCCTTTAGATCTGAAGGTTTGGAATGAATGAAGAGCTTCAACTACAAAGACACCGGTTTTAGCACCGTCGTCATAAAATGGACCGTTATAAGATGTAAGGGCAAGTAAAACTTTTGACATTATTTAGAGAGCAAGTGGAATTGGATTTCTTATATACTGCGAAATTAATTAGTTGCTATTGGAATTATGAAGAAGCAATTGTAAAATATTACTAATTGACAAGTTACTAGATGTAGGAATGGTAATATTAATAGAATTACTAAGAAATGTGTGGTTTAAATTAGGTGAAATTTTTTAATACCGAGACCGATTATCTGGTTAGACTGAACTGACCGATATTTCCTGGTAGGTCCGGTGCCAGACCGGTATCTCCAGCCGCGGGACTATGGTGATCCAGGGACTAACGCTACAGCCACGTGCAATTGACTAGTGCTTTAAACTATGATAGGAGACGACAATAGAATAGATAGTTAGTATTCGCTTATTATGTATAGCTTTTAAGTTTTTGATGGGGGTGAAAGTGGTAATTTTCTTACACTTCCGGGGATGCGCTTGGCTGCAAAATGCTGTGAAATCTTAGAGATATGAGTACTATGGAGGGTCGAAATCCTGAAAAATAGGTTGATTGGGACTATTTTGTAATTTGGGTACCTTTTGTAACTTGTAGGAATTTATTCTGACCATCTCTTGTATAATCTATACCTCTCGGAGAATCCAACTTGCTGTGAATTTGACTCTATTATGGAACCCAATTCCATTGTAAATTCTATTGTAAATACCATTGTAAATACAACTACTCTTATAAGCTGGTTTCAAGTCTTCCATTTTAAGTTCTAAAGTCTGTTTTCATAGCTAGCTTCAAATCACTACTTTCATGGCACTACGGAAATTTGATTATGCCTTGTACATTGGTTTTGTTTTAAAGAACACACCATATCTCCCCGATATTCCTTCTTATATATACAATATATCCGTTAAAAGCCCAACTCTCAATATTATTAAGCCGGTTGTTAAAAAATATTCGCTAGCCCATGAAATTAATCGTGGTGCAGGTTTCGAATAAAGACCCGAGAAGCATAAACTAAATGTTTCTAATGACTAGCGGTAGAAAATAAATCCAAAAATACGTCCCTCTGTCTGTGTGGAGTGATTGGCAATATTTCGATCAGGTTCATTAATTTCCGTAGATTTCCGTATAATTGTTTCGCCGGTCACCAAAGGAGAGTTCCGCTACAAGGGAAAAATGCCCGGCTATAGATGACAATTTTAGAGAAGTTTCTTACATAAGAGGCTGGCCCGAATATCCAAAACCTTCCGTAAATACCAAAACTTACCAAAATAAGAACATAACAATAAATGCGGAGGTCTTACATACGGGAAACACTTGTTTTTGATCAAGAGAAATAAATCCGAGTACATAAATAGTTTCAATGCATCATGAAATTTTTGCTCAACAAAACGACAAGAATTTTTTAGTAAGAATTTTAGTTTTAAATTTAAGTTTACCCGGTTTATGAGGAGAATTCCCCATTATTGTACTATAGATTTCCCCCATCAATGGAATTTCATAAGACAAATTCCATTCTCATAGTCGCCCAATATTATAACCCTTTGTCTATACTATGAGCGATGTTCAGATTTTCGAAAAATAAACCTTAAGCTCAAACTTAAAATTTATTCGAAACAGGAAAGCAAAACGCAAGGCTGTTCCCCGTAAATGGGAAGAAAGAAAAGGAGAAGTTTATAGAAAGTCCTTGCATAACCAATGAAATAGGCAGCTGTGCGTCAGGCATCTTGTTTCAGAAGTACAAGAATAGTAATATAAACCCGCCAGCTAGGACTTGGTTTTAGACTTAACTACTACCAGCCACTTCATATTTGCCTAAACTGCTCTAAAAATTACATTACAGTGTGGAGACCGTATTTTAAAGTTGATCAGGCAAGGGCCCAAAGCTCGGTCTCCATTTTCCTCGAAAGGGAGTATTTTTTTCAGTTTCAACTTTGGGTTCAACGTGAGTCACGTTGCTTCTTTCTAGCCCAGAATGTTAACAATAAACCATTATTATATACGTCAACAATATGCAATCGTGATATTAAAACAATAACTTTGAAAGCCTCTTTAGGTTAGTCTTGTTGAAAATCTATTTTCTGGTTATGATGCACGCAACTTTTGGACAAAAAGTTACGAAACTTTGCGAGTAGAAACTGAAAGTTTAAGAGACATTCAGTACAGTAAGGAAGGTGGTTAGCTAAAAGTGACGGTGTTCACTGTACAGTATATTTGTGAAATAACCTGTTTTAGGAATTTATAGTTACACATGATATGTCAATCTTTTTAATCTCTACCACGTCCGATTCTAATACATAAGATAAATAACTTTATTTCTACTATATACAATATGAACTGCTTATCTGCATCACAAAAAACCTCTTTATTCCTCCTGTATACTTGTTGTACGCCAATCATTGATGCCTGAGGTGACCAGGACACGGTCAACATATTGAAATAGGTATATTGTGCCCTGCATTGTTTTTCCTGCATACGATATCACGCTTTCGTAGATTAAGATCTGCCTTATTCAGCTAAAATCAGTACTCGTACACGGGTCTCTATTTTTATTGTCCAAAGCCTAATATAAGAAAACTGAATAGGAGTAGAATAACTCGTCAATATGATACACTTCAGTTCATTTTCCGTGTTGGATTTACTTTTATCTCACAAAAAACTGTATTATAGTATATTCTTTGAATTCAGAGTATTTGAACCAAATGTAAATCTTGGACGGAGAACCCTTTACCTCTTTTTCATGTAAGTTTAGCCCTATTTGGGTAATCTCAAGAAATATTTTTTCTTGCATCGAACAATAGTTAATAATATCACCTAAAACAATGGACAATGAGGTTACAATTCTTGTACGATCGAAGTTTTTGCAGTAAATGGAATTTGATATTCATCAGATGCTGGTCATCAAAAAATAAGGACCCATACATCTATTTTAGGTTATGCACTTTCCTTTTTAATGGACTTCTTATTGTTGGGCGCCGGTTTTATGGGAAAATCTTTAATGATGGAGCGATTTTTATGAAATTTTAAGAAACAGGGTTACCTTTGTTCATTTTTTTGGGTTGTTATTCTTCTGAAAATGAACTCCATTTCACAAGTATAAATTGAAACCATTTCTCCTTTAAAATTATCAATCATCGAGATGCAAATTCGTTATACTAAGTTTTTGCCAACCTTATTGCTGATAGCCTCAACAGTTTTTGCAGCCACTATCACTGAGAATACCATTACTCGTGGTGATACTTCATTGACTAATGATGGTGTTACTATTAGTGAAGGTGTTTACTGGTCTATAGTTAATGCTGAACTTGTTAATATTATTGGTGAAATTGACAACGCTGGTCAATTCTTTATTAGTAGTGATTCTCCACTTATTGGTTTAATGATTACTGCTACTGGTAATGTTCAAAACGACGGTGACATAGTTTGGGATTCAAGAATTTCTAATACTGCTCCAACCTTTTCCTCAACTGGTATTACATTTGAAAATAATGGTAACTTTTGGTTAGCAGCTGATGGTAGTACTGGTGTTCCAGCTATGTACCTTACTTCAACTACTTTCACCAACAATGGTTTAATTTACTTTTACCAAAACCAAGCTAATACTGGTTATGTTACTATGGGTGTTGCTGGTGGTTCTATTACTAATGATGGTACCGTTTGTCTTACCAATACCGTCTTCCAACAAACCAACTCAATTACTGGTACTGGTTGTTTCGACGTTGGTGATAACTCTCACGCATGGATTACAAATGCCGTCACTCCAATTGACGAAACCCAAACCTTCTTCTTCTCTGGTGATGATGCTAGTATGAGAGTTGAAGCTGTTTCTAGTTCTCAAACCTTTACCGTTGCTGGCTTCGGTAATAATAATACCATTGGTCTTTCTTTACCAATTTCAAGTTACGGTTACAGTGATTCTGGTGTTTTAACTCTTACCGCTGGTCTTTTATCATTTGATTTTAATATTGGTCCAGGTTACGATGAAGAATTATTTGATCTTGTTACTTACGATTTCGGTTCAACTATTGGTATTGTTATAAACGGTGGTATCCAATACACTGGTCCTATCCCAGATGATTCCCGTCCTGCTGTTTGTTCTGCTTGTGTTCCAGTTCCACAAGCACCAACTGAAGCTTCTTCTTCAAGTGAGTCTTCAAGTGAATCATCCAGTGAATCATCAAGTGAATCATCTAGTGAATCATCAAGTGAATCAAGTGAAGCTTCCTCTTCTAGCGAAGCATCTTCATCAAGTGAAGCATCTTCATCAAGTGAAGTTGCATCATCAAGTGAAGTTGCATCATCAAGTGAAGCATGTCCAGAATGTACCGAATACACTACCACTTTCGTTACTACTAACCCAGATGGTTCAGTTTCAACTGCTACTGGTGATGTTATTGTTACTACTGATTCAGATGGTGAATTAACTACCACTACCGATATTATTGGTGATTGTCCAGAATGTACTGAATACACCACCACTTTCGTTACTACTAACCCAGATGGTTCAGTTTCAACCGCTACTGGTGATGTTATTGTTACTACTGATTCAGATGGTGATTTATACACTACCACCGACATTATTGGTGATTGTCCAGAATGTACCGAATACACTACTACTTTTGCATCTACCAACCCAGATGGTTCTGTATCTACCTATACTGGTGATGTTATCGTTACTACTGATTCAGATGGTGATTTATACACTACCACTGATATTATTGGTGATTGTCCAGAATGTACCGAATACACTACTACTTTTGCATCTACCAACCCAGATGGTTCTGTATCTACCTATACTGGTGATGTTATTGTTACTACTGATTCAGATGGTGATTTATACACTACCACTGATATTATTGGTGACTGTCCAGAATGTACTGAATATACTTCTGGTTTCACCACAACTAACGCCGATGGTTCTGTTGTCACTGGTGAAGTTGAATATGTTGTAACTACTGATTCAAACGGTGACTTAACCACCGAATCATCTATTATTGATGAAGCAACCATTTCAACTGTTTGTGTAAGAGGTGACTGTGTTACAGTTACCAATATCGCTACTACTGTTGTAACTGTTACTTCTTGTGAAGACGATAAATGTACTGAAGTCCCAGTTACTACTGGTCTTACCACCGTTGTTAACGATGAAACTTCTTATGTTACTTACTGTCCATTAAGTGATGAAGTCAAGAAACCAGAAACTACCGTTATCACTATCACATCTTGTTCCGAAAACAAATGTGAAGCTAAGGCTGTTACTACTGGTCTTACTACAATTGCTAACGACAGTACTACATATGTTACTTATTGTCCATTAAGCGATGAAGCCGCTGAAACTGTTGCTGCTGAAGCTACTTCTGCTCCTGAAACCACTGCTTCTGCTGCTGCAGTTCCAGAGATCTCAGAAGTTGGTGTTGGTGCTGGTTCTAACGTTAAACCATGGTCCTTCATTGTTTCTGCTGCTTTATTCTTCAGTATTTTATTATAAGTTCAATAATACCTTCACTGCGTGAAGTAAAATAAAAGGGGTTGTATATTAATTCTTGCTTTTAGTTTAATTTTTTTTCGTTAGTTTTTATACCTTTAATATCACATTTCGATTTACAAATTACTTTTTTTTCATATATTTTACCGTATAAATTTAACATCCGCCAACACCTGCAATATAAGCTAAAGACCATGTTCTGGACATACCATTATCAATTAAAGCGTCATTCCAATCATCTCTTGCAAACCATTTCCAAGCTTTCTTAGGATCATATAGAGCTAAATTTAACATTAAAATACCTTTCCAACCATCAGGAATTTTATCAATAATTGGTGATAAAATTTGTTCCCATTCTTCTTGAACAAAATTTTCTAAACGAATGTATGAAGAAATAGGAGTAATTGGTAACATATGAATTCCATGAATCCATTCATTAGCAATAGTACCTCTTCCAAAATAAGTTGAAAAATCAACTTTATTTTCAAAAGTAATACCGGCGACTTTATTACCAATAAATTGTTTTGGTTGAATTTTATTATCATCACTGAAAAGCATATACATATTCATACCTCTTCTCATAATTGCAAGCATTAAGTTTGCTCTATGTTCCATTTCTGAATCTTTAATGATTTTGGCGTAAAGTTTCATACCATAAGCAAAATGATAATCTTCTGATGAAGATTCTTCATCTTTACCATCACCAGAAGCAAATATTCCATGAGCAAAAGAATGTCCATGGAACCAATCAAAAGATCTAGATTGTGGGAAATATTTATCATCTTTAGAAGGATTAGCAACATCTCTAATTAATGTATCAGTATATTCACGAACATTAGTAGATTTAAACCATTTACTATCATTAAAGTGTTCATCAACATATGCTACAAGTGCAACAGCATGAATATGATAACCATAATGGAAATGATGATCATTATAATTAGAATTACCAAAATCCGCTCCTGGTTCAGCTGATGAAATTAACCCTTTCCAAGTATTATCATAAACCAATGGGAATTTTTGCTTATTATTTGAAAAAATTTCAATGGCTTTAGTAACTTTAGGGAAGATTTTCTTTGTAAGGTCATCGTCCTTCAAAATAAAATGACAAACATAAAGAATATAAGCAAATTTATCTAAAACTTTACCTGAAGTATACATAGAATCAATATCAGCCATACCAACAGCATCTTGTTCAACTTCTTTTTCAGCAGCCTGCTTAATTAATTCAAGAGCTTCTTTAGAAAATGATGGTTTACCTTTAAATGTTGAAACAGATGACCAAGGGTCCCAATTAATATCAAGAGGTAAATTAGGTTCCTCCATCTTTAACTCGTTAGTTAAATAAGCCTTCATGACCCCCTTAGTGGTGGAATCAAGCTCCAATTTTGTATATGTCTTTTTAACATCATCAGTAAGGACTTCTTGATGATGTGGTAAGCACCAAACTATGGTTTTGCTACTCTTTGACAGCCCTTTTGTACCGTATTTAAATGAATAAGTACATTTCTTGCCATCTTTAGAAGTAACTTTAGCTGATAAAATACAAGAATTAGCATAGAGACCAGCAGCTTCATCATAAGCTTTCGAATCTCCACGGCAAAATTGAACTAAGGTGTTCTTACAAACAGATTCAGATACAATTTTACCATTATCTAATTTGAACAGAACATTTTTAGAAGCATACATAGACCAGGTAACTTGATTAAATAATTGTACTTTATATTTGGTGACATCACCGATAGTATCAGTTTTTTTGAAGTTTTGGACTCCAACTTGAGATGCAATCACCGCCTTTAAGTCGTTGTAAATAGCACTAATAAATCCCATACCTTGAACCAAAGGCATTGTGATGGTACCACCGTTATCCTTACACAATTTAGCAGTTACGGAGGCTTTTTCATGATCGCAAAGACATAATTTGACATTTTTTTGATTAAACCCATCTGCTGTCAAGACAAATGACTTTATTTTAGGAGGATTAAAGTAGAATTGAACAGGTCTAGCATCCGGTTCAGGACCAAAAACCCTTTGGGAAGCGTCGGTATGATTGAAAGCCATTCCAACATCTTGATCAGGGTCCTTAGTAAACCAAAGTGAGTAAGGTTGAGTCCAAACTGGGAACGTTTGGTCCTCCAAAGTCAAGTTATTATAGAAGTTATTGGTGTGAATTGGTTCAGAACATTCACAACCAACAGGACGTTGATTGTGGTCACATCTTTTGAACATTTTAGGAGGTTCATCAGTAGAAATTGGCTTTGAAAAAAGGTCGTCTTTTGAAATTTCTGGAGTTTTTGAAGATTGTGACTGTTCTACTTCATCAGGAGTTTTGGCCTTTGGACGATCATAAGTTTTGGAGGAATTGGATTCATTTTTGTGTTTTTTATCGTTTAAAGATTGGTCAATCTTTTTAATTGCTTTCTTTAAGTCAAGTAAGCCCATAGTAGATTGAAAATTTCAGGCTTGAGACTAAGTTGAAATTACGTAGCTGACGACATTAAACGACATTAATCTATTTACTGAGAGATGGGGTTGGTAAAATGTCGTAATGACTTAAAGTTTAAGATTATACAATAAGATCAAGATCTTTAAGGCTAAAGAAATATTAAGCTATAGGATGGTCACCACCATTCATTTGGGAACCGTTCACAAGCAGCTCTCCAGCGGCTACCAGTATATATATATATCCACCAAGGTTCCTTACTAACGGAAACCTAAGACGAGCGGAATTGGATTCCTAAACAGGCACAATTTTTACCGCTATCTTTTCCGTCTATCAAATTCCGTTTCTATATAAAGTGAAAAATTCCAAGCTAACGGCTAATAACGATGAAATTCCAAGTATTATTATCAATTGCAAGCTTACTTGTATTTTCAGAAGCAAAAGTATATTCAGATCCAACTAAACCTCTGGAAATTCACTATGATAAAGAACCAACCTTACAAGATCTTTGGGGAAGTGAATGGCCATTTCAAGGTGTTCAAACATTTGCTCATCTCGACCACCACAAGTGTCTTTTAGACCCTGATACTACTTATGATGTTGCTGTTATTGGTGTACCATTTGATACTTCTGTTTCCTATAGACCAGGTGCAAGATTTGGACCTGCAGCCATTAGATCTGCCTCTCAAAGACAAACCTCTTTAAGAGCTTTTAATCCAAGAGCCATGTACAACCCATACCAATCTTGGGCTAAAGTTATCGATTGTGGAGATATACCTGTCACTCCTATGGATAATAATTTGGCATTTAAACAAATGACATTGGCATTTGATGAGCTTATTTCAAGAAGATC
This sequence comes from Yamadazyma epiphylla, assembly GCA_030571925.1. Lineage (NCBI taxonomy): Eukaryota > Fungi > Ascomycota > Pichiomycetes > Serinales > Debaryomycetaceae > Yamadazyma > Yamadazyma epiphylla. The sequence continues at coordinate 90,162 of JAJLZA010000014.1, forward strand.
TGCAAATTCTACTGAAGCACCACCAAGATATGTTGCTTTGGGTGGGGACCATTCTGTCTTATTACCTCATATTAGGGCATTATATAAAGTCTATGGGCCTCTTAATATAATCCATTTCGATGCTCATTTAGATAGTTTAAGTCCAGAGAAGTTTCCTTCAGCTTGGCACTCAGATCAAGCTGAATTAAATCATGGTTCAATGCTTTGGATGGCCCACCAAGAAGGGTTGACTACGAATCATAATATCCATGCTGGTATTAGAACCAAGTTATCTTCAATTGATGATTATAATGATGATGATAAACAAGGTTTTGTTAGAAGTTATGCTGATGATATATGGATCGATGGTGTTAAGTCTGTTATCAATAAAATTCTTGATACTGTTCCTAAAGACACTGCCACCTATATTTCAGTTGACATTGATGTTTTGGATCCAGGTTTTGGTAGTGGTACTGGTACACAAGAACCTGGTGGTTGGTTACCAAGAGAATTAATTCATGTATTAAGATCTATTGATGAGTTAAATATTGTTGGTGCTGATGTTGTGGAAGTATCTCCTGCATTTGATAATGCAGAAATAACTGCTACTAATGGAGCACAAGTTGCATTTGAACTTATTACCAGTATGGTTAAAAAAGGTAACACAGATTCATTAGTTAAAAAGCAACATGATGAGCCATTAATTAAAATGACAGCCATTGAAGGCATTCAAGAAACATTTGGTCAAGATAACGAAAGAGGTAAAGCTTATGGTAACAAGCAAAGACTTATTGATATGAGTAAGGTACAATTTTAGGTAGTTAATATATTTGAGTTTGGATGACTATTTTCTATAAATTCTCTATAGACCTACAATAGTGTTATTTTAAGCCTTTTTAATTTCAGGATAAGTTTGCAAAAGAGACAATCAGAGATAATCAGAGAAACCAACAAATTAAAGAGAATATATATTAATGCAGAGACCTGTTAGCTACCGCTATATACAGATAAAGATCATAGAGACATAAGATAAAATTAAATTTAGATAATCTAAATAAAATTTCATAGAGACATAATATTCTAAATTGTTAAATAAAGTATCCAATTTAGATAAGAGATAATAGAGATTTAAAACAATAAATTAAAATTGGAAATTTTGAGGTTGATTATCAACTCCAAATCCATAAGTTTCACCAAAATTTTGAGGAGAAATCATATCATCATCAACTTGATCTTCTTCATTTGCAAAATATTTGTCAATAATATTATAAGATTTTTCATAAATCTTTTCATTTGCATTATTTTGACAATCAAAAATTTTTTCCATACCACCAGCTTCTTCAATATAAAGAGCATATTCATTAACAGATGCTCCTCTTGCTTCTTTATCCATATCTCCCATTTTTAAGATATTTTCTAAAGAATCTAAAGTAACTTCAATAATTTTTGTATCAGCAACACTTAATAAATCACAAAGTGGTTTAATACAACCTTGACTTACAAGATATCTAATTTGTGCAGGTTTTGTTAAAGCACCAGATGAAGCATTTGAAATAGCCCAACATGCTTCCTTTTTAGTTTTATAATCACCAGTACTTAATAACCTTATAACTTGAGGAATTAAATTAGCATCAATAACTGCTTGAATTTGATCAGTATTACCAGCAGTTATATTTGAAATTGTCCAACAAGCTTCTTTTCTAATAGTTTCTTTTGGAGAACTTAATAATGGAGCTAAAGCAGGTAAAGCACCAGCATTAATAACTACTTGAGTTTGTAAATCATTACCAGTTACAATATTCCCAATTGATCTTAATGCAGGAGTTTGAACTAAAGTCAGTTCATGTCCTAATAAATCAACCAATCTATGAGGAATTCTTGCATCAACAACCGCTTGAATAGCTTCAGTGGTACCATCACTTAAATAAGAAACAGCCCAACAAGCATCAATTAAAGTTTCAGTATCAATTGAATAAATTAATTTACTTAATGTTGGAATTGCAAGATGAACTATAGACCAATCTGGTTGCGGATTACGACCTCTACATAAATTGGATAAAGTCCAAGTGGCAGTTCTTATTAAAGACATCTTGGTACTATTAAATAAATTTAAAACTGGACCCATGGCTCCACATTTTAATACAAAATCTCTACACATAGTACTATCACCTGCAACATTACCCAAAGCCCAAATGGCTTGTTCTTTAACTTCAACCGATTGTGAACTTAATAATTCAACAAATAATGGAACAGCCCCTGCTTCAATAACTACCCTGGTTTGTTCACTACTACCCGATGCAATATTAGTTAATGCCCAAGCAGCTTCTAATTGTAACATATCAGGATGATCATTACGCATAAATTCAACCAATGTTGGCACCACTCCACATTGAATAACTGCATTGATTGGAGGATTATGTTCTCTAGATAATATCTGACGGAACTTTACAGTGGCATTTAGTTGATCATCAAAGTCTTTGGACTTGATCATTTCCACCATTTTTGGCAATTCTTGCAACAAATTGCTGTAAAATTGACTTTCATCTGTGTTAACGGATTCATTAAATTCATCTTCATCTTCGGAATCATTTGTTTCAGCGGAGGTAAAATTTCTTCTCTTTGCTAAAACCTCTTCACGCTTTTGTTTTCTTAAATCGACTTGGTGGGTTTCTCTTCTTCTTCTGAGCTCATCGGCTTGGAATCTTCCTTTGTTTTTGAATGTGGTACGACGATATTCTGGAACAAATCTATTAGTAGCATCCGAATCCATGTTGTCTATCCTTTGGCAATCTTTTTTTTTTGCCCATCTTGACGGTGCGCGCACTCAGAAAACCGCACAGGAAACCGCACCGAATTTCGTTTTTGTGCGACTTTGGTGAAAAATTTAGAATGAATACACTTGGTGTGAGTGGCATACGGTGTGTAATACCCGGTTTCCGGGGGCGTATGTTGGTGAATAGTGGAAGAATATCGACAATAATACCCAATTCAACTATTTTGGCCATCAGATGCAAATCCTCCAAACATGACGGGTCTTATAAGACCTCAGACTCTTCCATAGATACCGATGAGATCATCTCCGATAATAATCCTTGGTCTCCTTCGTTATTAAACGATATAGTTAAGGTTCGGGAAGGTTTCAAGTCAATTGAATTGCCAGACAATTACAGGTTGGGATACACACCCTTATATGAAGCTCCAGGGTCGAAGTATGTCTCATTACTCAAACGGTTGACGTTAAGTATGGGGGTTTTAACGGTTTACGGGGCCAAATTGTTGTATGAAAGTCCTCATTTCGACGATTCTATCGGTTTAATTGTTTTGGGATTAAGTGCAGTTCCGGCGCTTATAGCTCAATATAAAACCTCCAATTATGTCACGAGAATTTTCAGATTATACGATAAGAATAAGCCCCAGACGCTTGAAAACCTTGTACAAGATGAAAAGTTGATTTTGGAGAAGTTGAACTTCACCGGAAGAAAGACGTATAATCATCTTTTGGAGGTGTCAAATAACGATAGTTTGGTACTAGTTCCACCGTCTAAGGTACCATTTTTACTGCCATATGCTACATGGAAAGACGTTAGTCGGATTACTGGTAGAGAACGGTATCATTACGTAGCAGATGACATTGGCGGCATGAAGATGGACAGAATATGGGGGATTGTAGAGCATAATCTGGGTGTAGATAACGGTAGGTATATAGATAACGAAGAGTAATATATTCGATATTTTCACGTGATATTAGTATTTGATTTGGGTTCCCATTAGTCACGTGACTATTAACAAGGCCCATCGAGTTTCTGAGAGGCTGGCGTTCATTTAGCACCGATAAGCCGATGAGAGCATCTCTCCTCTGTCTCTACATGCTCTAGCGTATCTGCGTGTTCTATCGTGTCTGCGTTTCCGACCTCTCTACTTGGCACCACCCCCACCTGGCACCACCGCCGCCTGGCACGCCCGCACATCGGCTCTCCCTCGCCTGCCCTTCCACGCATGCTCTTCCACTCTGCCTCGCCTGCCCAGACCATCACCAGCCCAAGCCGCACTTCGGAAACATCATGGGTCTCTTTTCACCTCCAAAGAATTCCTCCATCTACTACTCCTCTGGGGGCCCCAGACTGCACCCCGAGCTCCACAAAAGAGGCAAGAAAGCAGATAAAAAACCTTCAGATCGTGACGCTTCCCCAACCCCCGACCAAGACCACCCCAAAGATGGCCCTAATGATGATCCTATACAAGAAGAAAAGGTCCCCAAGTCCCGTAATAAAGAACATTTTGATCCCACAACCTCCAGAAACACTCACATCAACTCGTTGATCTATCACACCAGCGATGACACCATCGACATGTATACGCAAGAGAATAACTCCTCCGACCTTTTGGGCCGATTATACTATGATGATTTTGACTCTGATTCGCTTAAATCTCCCGTACTATCGGGCTCTGTAACGCCCATCTTGTCACCTATCAACTCAGCGATAGGTAACGACTATTTCACCAGCAGGTCTCATACAAGTCTTCGTCAAAATACCTCTAATGCTTCTCTAGATAATATGTTTGCTAAAGGTGTATCTTTTGATACTTCCGGCAACCTTGTGAAGAAGTCGTTGACGTTAAAGGCCAAACATCCCAAATTCAAATTCAGAAGAAATAACAAGACGTATTTGACGGGGTTTGACGGGGATCACGAATCGTTAAAAGCGATAGAATGGCTCTTTGATGAGATGATTGTTCATGGTGATACCATCATTATTCTTCAAGTTCTTGATGAAAAGTTGCATCATGAGATTGAAAAGCACAAATCAAACGCAAATTTAGAGCGTATAGAGTCGTTAAATACTCATGGTAAAAAGATTTCTATTGTATTTGAGGTGGTTATAGGTAAACCTCAAAAATGCTTACAGAAAGCTATACAAGAGTATAATCCTCAAATGATGGCTATTGGGACTCATGAAGAGCAAAAAGATCATCACAAGTCATTTTTCAGTAAGACAACTGTGTCGAAGTTTTTTTTAGAATACTCTTTAGTACCTGTAATAGTTGTAAAACCTACTTATAAGCATATTGAAGAATTAACCAATCCTATAGATTCTATAGATTATTTCAAGGATTGGATAATTCATATTCAAGAAGATTCAACCAAAAAGGCGCCTGAAGAAAGAGGTAGACCTTCGATGAAACGAAGTGAATCTGAAGATTTCCGATTTAGGTTTTCACTTTCTAGTTCAAGATCAAGGTCCAATAGTCGAGTGTCTCGTGAAGATTCTAGAAGTAGATCTCGAACGAGGGACGTTGAAGGAAGATCTACATCACAATCTAGGAAATCAGCATTATCGAAATTTTTCACCGGTGAGTAGTGGGTAAGTAATAGACACGAGCTTGTATGAGTTCAGCATGAGTATATAGAACAATATATAATAGAGAGTATTAGAGCAGAGACGAAAATTAGTACCAAAGTGGCTCAATTACAACAGAAACCACCCAAGTGGCTGAATTACAACAGATACCACCCGAGTGGCTGAATTACAACAGATACCACCCAAGTGGCTCAATTACATGAGATGTCTAAATATGCTCTATGCACATGAAGCAATTCCACCGCTTTGACAGCAAGCACTGGCGATCTCGTCTCTCTCGCACCGCGTTCGCCCCATCGCGTTCGCCCCATCGCACCCCACCGCGCACCTCCGCTCCAACTATCCAAACCCACCCTCGCGTTTTCTTCACCACCTCGCGTAGATCTTCAATGAACAGATTGCAGTCACTACTCAATCAAAACAACCAAGATCTCCCATTGTATAAAGACAAACCAAGACCATTCCTCCCAAAATCAAGAAATAAGTTCAAAATGTTGTTCAAATGGTTTTTAATATCCTTGTCCCTCTATATGGTCTACAACTATTTTACCTCAAGCACCGCACACACTTCCAAATGGCAGAAAGCCCAACAAGAAGTCAAAGATGCCTTCCTTGAATCATGGCACACTTATGAAAAATACGGCTGGGGAAGCGATGAGTATCATCCAATCAAACAAAAAGGGGAAAATATGGGGCCTAAACCTCTCGGATGGATGATTGTTGATTCTATTGATACCTTAATGATCATGGATTGTCCAGAAGAAGTAGAAAGAGCCACCAAATGGATCAAGAACGATTTGGATTACAGCTTTGATTATAATGTCAATGTTTTTGAGACGACTATTCGGATGTTAGGAGGGTTATTATCGGCATTTCATTTTTCACAGAATGATTTATTCCTTGATAAGGCTGTAGATTTGGCCAATGCTTTGCTTGGAGGCTTTGAAAGTGAAACTGGGTTGCCTTATTCATCGGTGAACTTGATGTCGGGTAAAGGTATCAAGAATCATGTTGATAATGGGGCCTCATCGACAGCCGAAGTCGCAACTCTTCAATTAGAGTTCAAGTATCTTAGTCAATTGACTGGAGAAGCTATGTATTGGGAAAAAGCCGAGAAGATTATGGAAGTTCTTGATAAAAATGAACCCAAAGATGGGTTGGTACCTATTTATGTTCAACCTGATACTGGGAAATATCAAGGTAGATTAATTAGATTAGGTTCAAGAGGTGATTCATATTATGAATATCTTTTAAAACAATATCTTCAAACCAATAAGCAAGAGCCTGTTTATTATGATATGTATAAAGAATCATTTGAAGGTGTTAAGAAACATATGACCGGATATTCTAAGCCCAATGGATTACTTTTCATTGGAGAATTAGAAAATGGTGTGGGTGGTCCACTTTCAACTAAAATGGATCATTTAGTATGTTTCTATGGTGGGTTGGTATCATTGGGTGCTACTGGTGGATTAACACTTGAAGAAGCCAGGAAATTACCCGATTGGAATGATGAAAAAGAGGCCGAATTTAAGTATGGTGCTGATTTAACTTATACTTGTTACAAAATGTATAAAGATACCCCAACTGGACTTGCACCAGAAATTGTAGTATTTAATACCGAAGACACCAAGGCCAATGATTATTATATAAAACCATTAGATCGTCATAACTTACAACGTCCAGAAACCGTTGAATCTTTATTTTATTTATATAGATTAACTGGTGATGAAAAGTATAGACAATATGGGTACGAAATCTTTCAAAATTTTGTAAAATACTCTAAAGTAGTCAATGAAAAGGGAGATGTTTCATATACTTCTTTAGATGATATGACTGTAATTCCACCAAAGAAGAGAGATAATGTTGAATCTTTCTGGTTTGCTGAAACTTTGAAATATTTATACCTTTTATTCGATGATGATAACAAGATCCCATTAGATAAATATGTATTTAATACTGAAGCGCATCCATTCCCTATCTTTGAATTGAATAAGAATTTAAAGACTGGATGGAGAAGAGAAAGATCTAAAGAGAGAGATTTTGATCGGTTAAAAGCGCCAGTTGATAAGAAAAAGATCCCTGAAGCTGCTCCAGTGGGGAAACCAGTTGAACAAGAAGCTATTGAGGAGGTGCAAAAGGATCCTACGATCATGAAGGATACGAAAGAGGATGTAAAGGAAAAGCTAGACGAGATGTTAAAGGAAGATATGTAGAGAGAGTTTATAGGAATGTATGAGCGACTGATCTGAGTTCATGGGACTAGCTTTTGGTTTGAGTACGCTTCCTGGGTACGCTTCCTGTGCACGGTTTATCTGAGACTAGCGCTTGGTTTGGGCTTGATCTGATAGACGTTGATAGAGCTGATAGCCACTTTGCAGCACGCCAGAGACCGCCCTGGGGCAGTTAATTTGGTCGGAGAGATAGAGTAGAATGTCGCGCGACATCGCTTAGGGGGTATGTTTTCGGTATTAGAGAGGTGGTAACCGGTATTTGAAGACATCTTCATAGTTACAAGATGAGTGGGAGTATTTGAATCTAATATGGAGTATTTTGACCCAGATTTGATGGAGTTATTCAAAGGTATAAATGATCGATATAAAATGTCGCACACCGTTGAGCCCACCAAATTCGCCCTACCTACCGCCCTACCTACCGCGTGCACTGGCCCTCACCCGTCCCACACCGCCCCAAACTAGCACCACCCCCTGGGCTACCGCCCAAGTCCGCAGGGTCGTGCACCTACCAGCAACTATTTCCGCTGGCTCGTCCATTTTTATTCAATATCAATCCTTCATCATGTCAGCAGACGTATGTATACCCACAAATATCATCAACCCCTCCTCCATCGCCCAGGATAAATTCATCTGGTTCGTCCCATTCCGAGATTCCACCCTTTGGCCACTTCGGCCCTCCCATACTAACAATATGCCCCGGTGTTTGTTCATTACGTCATCAGGAGATGATGTGATATCATAGCTCACTAGACATCAAAGGTCGAGTATAGCAGTAACACCAGGCCCCATTACTATGCGTAACCTATCACCAACACTTCACAAATGATCTCTCGTCCCGTTGTGTTCGGTTGACACATCTCCCGTTGATGCCACCTCTCCTAACCCATACTAACGTGCAGAAAACCTCGTTTGACTTGGAGCCAAACCCATTTGAAAAATCGTTTGCAACCAAAGATGCTGAGTTGAACAAACACAATCTTCACATCCCAAACATCTCCCATCTAAATAATCTTCCCCAGAAGTTGCCCGGGGCCACACCGACGCTATTGACGCCTGGTGGTCGGAGATTACCACCGCTAGGCATATCACCTGGGGGCCATTTATTGGCCACTACACCGGGAGGAACCTTGTGGAATAGTCTTCTAAGTGCCAGTACTAATCAACTTGACCATCCACCTGTAACCCAACCTAACACCATACCTGCGACCCAAGCCCAGGTCCATCATGATGGGCCATCGCACAATTATAGAAAGACAGGCTTAACTCCAGGTGCTAATAATGATGCTACTCGTACGGGCTTAACTCCAGGCTCTTCCAATACCAATGGGTTCCCATTTAATTCTCATCTTTTGGGTCTTACTCCCAATGGTCTCTTGAATAGCCCTATGACTCCAGGCTTACTGAGCCTTTTGGGGTTGTCTCAGAACCAAAATGGGTCCGTACACCAGCCACAGGTTCAATCCCAAATTCAACCACAAGCTCAACAACAAGCTCAGGTTCAAGTACAATCACATCCTTCACACTCTACTCACCCTGTATCAGTTTCTTCTGTGGCTCCATCGGCCTCATCGCATCCATCTAATACCTCTGGTCAACCTTCGACTCAACCTTCGGTTCCTCCTCTGCAACCTTCTGATGATGCCATAAAGAGAAGTGAAAAGGAAGAACCAAAAAGGAAATTACCTTCTGAACTGGCCAATGGACCCAGTAAAAAGGCCAAACCAAATCGTGGCCGTAAACCTAAAGTTAAAGAAGAACCACCTGAAGATCCATTAAACAGCTCTTCGCCCGAATCTAACAAGGAAAATAACAAGAAGGATTTAACAGAGAGTGAAAAACGTAAACATTTCTTGGAAAGAAATCGGATAGCTGCTTCTAAATGTCGTCAACGGAAGAAAGAAATGGCTGCAAAAATGGAAGACGATCTTAAATTTTACTCTAAAGGGTATGAGGATCTTTCAAATCAAATATCCTCGATTAAAGATCAACTTATTAATTTACGTAATGTGATAACCAATCATAAAGGATGTCATTTACTTGCTCAACAAGTTGGTGGGTTTGAAGAAATTAATAATTTGATTCAACAGGCTACTTTGGCGGTTCAAGATCCAAACGATCCCTCGTATCATCACGTGCAAGCGGTTGCTGAAGCTCAAGCTCAAGCAGCCCAGGCGGCCCAAGCAGCTCAAGTAGCTCAAGCACAGGCCCAAGCAGCTCAAGCAAGAGCTCAAGCCCAAGCAGCTCAAAATCAAGTAGTTTCCCTGTCTCATAATTTACCTCTTACAGATCCTCACACCGCTTCTGGTACTGCTTCAGCTGCTACTGTAAATGAATATGATACCCACTCTAACAATATTTCAACACATCCTAGCATGACTGATTTGCAAGGTGCCAACCAAGACCTTACGCAACCTCAAGCTACTGATTTGCGTACTATTAACAGCATGTCGAACTTGAGTAGTTTAGATCATAATAACCCACCGGTTTCGATGATTAACGATCAAAACTTTAACTTACGTCCAGTTAATAGTATGGTGGATCTTCATAACCAGGTGAATAACCTGATGGATATGAATGCGAGCCATTGAGTTGAATAAGCTGACAGATATGAGTACGAGTCATTGATTTGAATAACCAGGTGAACAATCTGAGGGATATGAATTCAATTCAACTCCCACTTATCGCTACACTATGTAGTTTAGAATGTATATTAATAGTTATGGCTGCAAATTCATGCGTCACGTGAACAGATTATTATTTAAACTTTCAGGTACCGGTTGCCGGATATAGAAATATGGTTCTCGTACCATTATAGATCACCGTCACCCACACTCTCCATTCATCGCAACTCATCCCCACCCCTCCTCCTCCCTCAAACACTCGACCTCCATCCTCTCTCCATGTCTTACTTCCTGTCTTCACCGTTTCATGTCGCGATGTCGGCCCATCTCTCATGTGACCCACCACTGCCATGTCGCGCCAAAAACAAATAAAAAACTGTAAACATCATGGTGATCAGAGGTAATCAACTAGACGATATGGAGCTCCCTGAACTCCCCGGAACCTCCTCATCAAAAGATAGTGGCCAAATACGCTCAGATCAATTCACTAGAAAAAATTTGAAGGCCATCCTACATGTTATCACCGGCGAATTAAAGAGACGTGGAACCAAAACTCCACATATATTCTTACCTTTCAGATCCAAAATTGACGATTCAAAATTGGAGGAATTGTTGCTGTTGATGTTCCCATTGGGAGAAATCGTTAAAAATGAAGACACCATCCACGACATCTTGAAAAATTTCGATGAGTTTACCATAATATGTGCGTTGAAATTCCTATGGAGTCGACTCCCAAACAACGAAATCATTGGTTGGGATGTATATTTGGAGTTTAAACGGAAAGAAAAAGAAGCCGGATATCCAAAAATGGCGTTTTTAAGTATAATGCCCAAGTGTTTATCATCGCCAGCACATGCATCTATAGTGTATGATTTCCTTGATTTATTGATCAATATCTCCTCCAATTCCCAATACAATTACTTAAGTGGGAGGAAAATCGCCAAAATGGCAAGTATATGGGCGTTTAATAGTACCAATTATAAGAATTACCAGCTGGCGTTTTATGATGCTACTTTATTGAAGGAAAATAACTTTATTGATGGGTTAAATACTTGGAAAAACTCCACCGACGCTATTTTCCATTTACTTCTTTCATTTTTAAGAGCTATGTTACCAGAGAACGAAATGGAGACGTTAAAACTCCCGAAAACATTACAATCTTTGTTGATTACGAACAGTTATCCTCCATTAGACAATACTGATTCAGTTAAATCTCTTATAACAATACCTTGTGTTTCGGTTAAATCAACCAAAATCTCTAGTAATCCATTCGAATTAATCAGTAAAGTTAGACACACACTTTCGTTTGATAAAAAAGATTCTTTTGTTTCAATCGAGAATTATACCATTTTAAAGAGTATATTTGAAAAATCTTCAACAAATGAAATCATTAGTTCATTTACAGAAGAATCTCGTCGTGTATTAACAAGATTAACTGAAAATTCGATTAAATCAAAATTTAGTTTAAACCCAGGTTGGTTAAAAAATAATGAAAATATTAAAACTGATCCAAATATTCCTTTATATTCTGAAATAACTATAACAAATGTTGCTATTCAAGATTATTATATTTGGGCATGGTTATCATCTTTAGCTTCTGATCAACCAAGTTGTAAAAAAATGATGTTTGGAAGATCTTTAGTTGTTGAAGCTGGTTTAAGAGGGTTTCAAAAATGGCTTATTATAACTGAACAAGTAATGCTGACGGAAGATTATTTAAAGAAATTCCCTAGTATTCCTCCTGCTGTACCTCAAAAAGAGGATAGGAGAATTATTTCAAATGAAAGTTATAAAGACATGCCTTTACCTCCTCCACCACCACCTTCAAAAGATAATGAACAAGATTTATTATCAAATGTTAATATTGAAAAAGATGACTTTAAAATCTCTTTAGATGATTATGAACAAGATAATTATCAACCACAAAGTGAATTTAATGATTATGCCCATTATTTAAAATCTTTAAATGTTAGTGATGATAATATTTCAAATGATTTCTCTAAATTGGATGTTAGTTCCGAAGAGAAAAGACGTAGAAGGCCACCTCCTGAAGATTTGGTTGGTCCTCCAGTTCCACCTGCCCATCAATCAGATTCTGATGGTCAAATTCCTTATGTTGAGCCCTATACTCAATATGAAACTGAAGATGATAAAGCTGCTAAAGAGTTGGCAAGAAAAGCTCAAGATCCTTACGCTGAATATTTTATTCCAGGTACAGAATCGAATGCACCAACTACTGATTCTTATCAATATGTTCAAAATAATCAAAGTACTTCTGATACTGCTACGCCAGAATACACAAGTATGATTCCAGATGAACCACAAGTTGAATTACAACTGCCACCTGTAATTGAATCACCTCAAATTTCTCCTGATGAGAATAAAGAGAACGAAGAAGTAAAGAAGAAAAAGAAGAAGAAGAAGGATAAAAAGAAAGACCAATTCCCATATCCATTCCCAGGTCCTTTACCACCAGGAATGATGCCTCCACCTTTTATGGATGCTAGTGGGTCTATGGAAAACTTACCAATGGGATTTTTCCCATTACCTCCTACTTCTCCTAAGAAAAAAGATAAGAAAAAGAAGAAGAAGAAGAGCCCAACATCTTCGCCTAAACACCAATCGAAGCAACTTGTTCAGCAACAAGGTATACCGAAGTTTGAGATTACACCTACATCACCAGACTTGTCTAAGGAAAGTGAATTTGTTGAACCCCAGGCGGTGCATCCGGGACAGACAGGGCCATATACAGCTCCTGCTCCTGCTCCAATACCCGCTCCAGTAGCGCCAGCTGCACCAGTTGCACCAGTTGCAACTCCAGCACCTGCAGCACCAGCACCAGCAGCTGCAACACCTTCACACCCAATGCCTCCACAACAACAGAGCCCCAGAGCTCCAATGGAAGCTAGACAAAGACCCGTAGTCCATCAACCTGGTCCACCGGTACACCAAACAGTTCAAATACCTTCCAAAGACTCAAGAACACCTTCGCCTTCTAGAGATCCAAGAACAAGCAATTCACCTTCAAGGGACCCAAGAGCAAGCGCTTCTCCAACATCAAGAAGCCACCAATCGCCCAACCCACAACATGCACCTCAACAATCACCTAACCCACAACACTACTCTCAATCACCTATTCCACAGCAATCGCCTGTGCCTAACAATAGGATTCCTACTCTTTTGCAACCTGCAACTGGTGCTATTCCAACACCACCAACAGAGAAACCTCAACCACCACCACCGGTGCCTAAAGATACTTCGCCTAAGAATCGTCCGCATGGAACATCTCAAGTGAAGCAATATACAGGCCAACCACCAACTCAAGCCCCACCAGTTCAGGCCCCACCAACTCAAGCCCCACCAGGTCAAGCCCCACCAGTTCAGGGCCCACCAGGTCAAGCCCCACCAGTTCAGGGCCCACCAGGTCAACACCAAATGCGTTCACCTAGGGCACCGCAAGCATTTTCACCAAACCCCCAAGCTGGTCAAAGATCTCAGACTACATCACCAACTCACCCACCACACCCAAAAATGCCACCAGCTGGCTACCCAGGACACATTGGACACCCATCACAACACACCCAAATGCCCCCACCAGCTCAACCGGTATCTAGAACATCACCAGTTCCTCAAGCAGCACCTCAGGCACCAGCGGCACACGTACCGGTAGCACCAGCACCAGGCGCGGTACCAGGCGCGGCCCCAGGAGCACCACCGGTGGCAGCAGCACCAGGAGCACCAGCTTATCCTTATCCTCCACCTCAAGCCTACCCTGGCTACCCACCACCACCTCAAGGATATCCTTACTATCCACCACCTCCCCAAGGATATCCTTACTATCCTCCTCCTCCACAGGGATACCCATATTATCCCCCACCTCAACCTCATCAAGAGGAAAAGAGGAAACCTCAACAACACAATGTACCATTAACTGGTATACCTCAAGCCGGTAGACTGAACAAAAATAAACAGTCTAATAAGGCTGATTTAAGAAATGCATTCATTGGTGGAGGATTTGGTATTTAGATGTAAATTAATGTAAATATATATAGACAGTAACTCAGCTCTATAGAATCGCTCAACTAGATATAATAAATATATTCAATAAATAGTAAATAAATAAAGTGATCGATTTATCCATCAAGAGTAATCGATCACAGCATAAATAATCAATAAATAATATGATAGACCATCACATAATCAATCATAGATAATAAATAATCAATAAATAATATGATTGACCATTAAACAATCAACCATAGTTAATAAATAATCAATAAATAATATAACGAATGCTTAATATTCTGACAATCTAAGCTTCTTCCCAATCTCTTTGATAGAAAATCCACTATTATGTCTATTAAGAAATGGAGGTTCAGGACTTGGTCCTCTCAGTTTAATATCTTCTTCACCCATATCGAAATAACCATAACCTCCCAAAAGAGTAGATAAGTTTGCTGGTTTTGGTGCTTTAATCTTTTTATTTAAAGCAGAAGTATCAAGTTTTGGATCAATTCTTGTTTCCACAGGTGATGATAAAACTGCTTGTGGTGAATTAACTTGCTTATAAATTCTATAAACTTCATTAAAATAAGATTCTAAAGTATTTAAGAATCTTGAAGTTTGTCTATGTTTTGAAGATGCACAGATTGAAATAGAATCATCTTTAATAATATAACCAATACCAAACCCATTTGCACTAACGGGTCCAAATCCAAATAATCTTAATGAAGGATTACCACAATTTGAAGTTGATAAGATAGTATTATTAAGTTTATCCCAACCAGGATCAGCAAAAATAGATGGAATATCCTTTAAGTTGTTTTTAGTAGTTAATTCATCATTACCAATAGTGTGTTCAGAAGCTTTATCTAGATCATCATCTTGTTGGATTTCTTCATTTTCCAATTCTTGATCAATATATCTTTTCCAAATACAGAAAAGAGCATATAAATGTCTATCAATACCTTCACCATTCGATGCTAACTTGGTTTGCTTTGAATGATAAGTACATGCATTTGATAAATATTTTAATTTATCTTCATTTGAAACTGAAGAATCAAAAAACTTTCTAACAAATAAGTTAGATTCTTGACTTACAGTTCTAATAGCTTCAGTTCTACCATGGAAAAAATGTTTTGTCATTGCCGGTTCATAAGTACACTCAACTTTACCATAAAGAGCATAATAAGTAGCTTGGAAAGCCATTTGAATAAATGCATCAGGAGAAAATTTCATGTTTTTAATGGTTGAAGACCCATAATTTTTAAATTCCAAGTGTTTAAATTCATTTTGATTAATTAAATCACTTAATCTTGTTTCAGCAAATCTTAAAGCCAAACTTAAATCGGGGGTCAAATCCCATTCTAATTTTCTTGGAATTGTAATTAAAGATTCTTCTTTTGTAATTTTAGTGCTTGAATCTTCATCTTTCCATAAATTAGGGGAATTTTGATTAATTTGATGAGCAAATGACAAGATTGAATCGGTATAAATATCAGAAACAAATCTTAAAACCGTATGACCATCAACACCCGTATGTTCAAAATTAATACCTGCTTTACCATTTTGAGTAATGATGATTTGTAATTTATCATACCATCTGTTCGTACAAGTACCCACTTGAATACCTTTATCAAGAATGGATAACCCACACAACATATTTTTAGCTAAATCAGATAAATCATACAATTTAATATCATCCAAACACAAGATGAATAATGCAGAATCAACTATAGATAAAATCTCTTTATTAGTTTGATTATTATAAAGATTTGTATTTCTTAATTTGGACCAAACTCTTCTATTTTCAGTGGTTAAAATCCCAAATGAAGATTTGGCTATTTCATTAGCATTGGTATTCAATGAATCCTTCAAGATAGAATTAAAGTTGATGATCAAATCCGATTCGTTCAAGATCAAATCGTTATTTGAGTTCAACACATCGAACCAATAGAATTGAGATTTAGACATAACTACTATATGATTAGAATTAATATCACTTTGCATCACACAACTTTCATCTGTAGGGATTCTAGCAGCACCAAACAACCGGGAATATTGATACATATCCAACACCTGGCCGTTTCTTAACTTATCCACCGGTAAAGTCTCATTTTTGATGGCTCTAATGAACTTCAATGATGATAATGTAAGACTAGCAGCTCTTTTAACTTGTGGATTAACAGAATTCGATTCGTTATTAAATGGATCGTCTTCAAGAAGAAAAAACGGATTCAAGTTCAACACAACAGGACTGTCATAATTCAAATAACTGTCGTACCAAAACTGTTCAATATAACTGTTTCTGGTATGGGCATACAGCCTTAATTCTTTGTCTAAATACTCTCCAGTACCGTCTTTTAAGAAATTTTCAACAGCATCAACAGTTTTTTCGTATTCCTTTTCAGTTTGTAATGGTTTAAGCACACTCAAGTATCGTTGACAAGTTGCTTTAAGGTCGGGAATGGGTAATTTTTTCAATTGATCTTGGTGAGCGTACATGGATTAAAAAAGTAGCAAGTCAGGGAAATAAATAATAAATAAAGAGATAAATAAATAAGAATAAATAAAGACACTTCAGCAATTGGATCGAATAACCCGGAAATCAACTAATAAATAAGCAAACAGGGGCCCCCAGGATCTGCGGATGTTTTTATAGTTGGAAATTGTAAAGTCCGAGTAGGATATGACGCAAGGTGTGCGGTTTTTGTGGGGTTTGTCGTGAGCCAACCAAAAGGGTCGATTGTTCCCTGGGGGACGATAGGCGGTGGTGTGATTGGATGGAATGGGAGGGTAGAGGAAGGCAAGGGGATATTACAAGGATAGTTGGTGGTAAAATTGAATTGAAGAGAGTAGTTAGAGAGAGAGTTGTTAGAGTTGGTGCTTATCTCCTTAAGGTTATGGCGATAAGGAATTGCGGAAACTTGCCGGATAGGATTTTTTCACGGACGTATGCGATGAGAAGAGGTGGCTAAATAGTGAATATATAATTACGGCGATTGGGAGCTAAGAAATTGTATGCGGGAATGTGTGTGGGACGTTCGGCGGGGGTGGGACGTTAGACGGGTGGGGCGGAAGATATGAACAATGTGCATCAAGAAAGAAGGTTTAAACGCCATATATTGGATTTTTATTATCTATCTATGTCTACTGTAAGTTACCAGAGTCAACTATACACTTGGATTGCGCCATTAATGTTAGTATTCCCTAACTCCGATTATTTTAGTCACCAGCCTGCAGGACTGAGTCACCTTGGTGGGCCATCGCGTGCTGACGCCCAGCCTGGACGGACGGACCTGGGAACTGCCTCATACCAGATTTAGTAACCATCAGATTCGGCCATTTTTCTCCAGTAATCACTAACACCATGAATTTCATCTCCGGTTCGTTTAATAGCATTCATGGTGGTTTCTACACCGGTTTGTTTGAATTTATGCCCCATTTCTTTCAAGCTTTCTGTTAACAGAAACTTTGATTTCCCCGGATATTGGCTTTGGTCTTGGGGTCCTGCATACTGAAGATCAAATAAATTTTCATCTTCAACCATTACATAGTCTGGGATCAATTGATCATGATATCTAGGGTAGGAGATGGATTTTAAGAGGTCTAGATTCAAATAATACACTTTTACAATAGCTTGGAATATAGCGGTGGTGATTCGAGATCCACCGGCTGCTCCAATTAATAAATCTGCAACACCATCTTTGGTGATAATTGTAGGTGCTGTAGATGATAAAGGACGTCTATAAGGTTGTACCAAATTGAATTTAGAGGGCGCCAAATCAAAAGAGTTGTTGAAACTTTTGGTCAGGAAATCATCCATCTCATTATTTAAGATGATCCCCGTGACACTATCGTAAACTATAGACCCAAATAACAAATTTATAGTGGTGGTCATACTAACTGAATTCCCATTGGCATCAAGAATCAGGAAATGGGAAGTTCCGTGTGGTTCTTTCATCTCGTAAAGCGGTTCATAGTGTTCCCATGGGAAAGTTTGATTAGATGAATACTTGGTAGCAATGATTTCATTAGCCCATTCATCTGAAGTATACTTTTCAATTAACTCCAGATGGTGTTGGTTCAAATTACCTAATCTTGACCGAACAGATGCCATCCATCTCATGATTTCAATGATCTTATGTTCTCTAATGGTTGGTTTATCATCTTTATCGCTTAATTTACTAAATAAATTAAGCCCTGATAATAATACTAACCCCGAACTTATACCATTAGCGGTATATATTTTATGATTTTCATCTAAATTAACCAGAAGTGCCGGTTCAACTATGGCTTCATATCTCTCGAAATCATCACCTGTGAACAAACCACCCCATTTACGATTGACTCTAATCAAGTTGCTGGCAATTGGTCCGTTAGGATCGTAGAAAATATCACTACTACCATTCTTACCAATCAACTCTAAAGTGTCGGCGAAAGCTGGACGTTTGACAATGTCACCTTCCTTAACTAGACTGCCATCTTCATTATAAATGAAATCCCATTCTTGCTTTAATTGGGGGAGTCTAGAGAAGTAACGGTCGTTTAAGTTCCATATTTGCGCTTCTAATACTAAATTACATACAAAACCATCACGATTTAACTCAATAACCGGCTCAAAAAGCTCATACCATGTCAAATTACCCGAACCATGACGACGGTAAAGTTCATCTAAGCCTTTTAATTCACCAGGAATCCCACTACTTAAGCCTCCTACTACGGCTAAAAGTGGATTCTTAATGTACATATCTTCAAATGAACCGCCTGGAGCCATTTCTCGGGCATCAATACTGATCACATCGGGATCATTGGCCTTGGAACTAACAATAAATCCACCACCACCGACCCCAGAGGACCCAGAGTAGATACTTCCAATACAAAGAGCGACAGTTACAGCAGCATCGGCGGCATTTCCGCCCTTTAAGAGGATTTTTTTGCCCATTTCTGAGCACAATGGAACGTCACTACTCACCATTGCTTGTTTTCCAACATGGAGATGGCGTTGGCTCGGATGGAGAGAGGGTGTTCTCTCAAAGCCAGTATTTTTGGAGTCTTTAACTCTATCATCGTGGAAAATCCGATAGAGGTCGGGGGATTGGAGGGTGTTTTGGAGATAGATAGCGGAGTTGTAAATTACAAAGATAAGAAGAATAGAAGGCAAGATAAACCTCCATTTGGGGGAGTTACTGGGGGAGTTGGACGAAAGCTTCATTAATAATGTGCGGACTGATAAGAGATATTAAGTGCAGGAAGGGCCTTGACAGCGGGAGGAAGATGGTGAGGGAGCAACAATGGAGCAGGGCATGGAGAGGAGGGAGAGAGACAGTGTATGGAGAGGGAGCAGGAGAGAACAGCTGGTAGTGAGAGAGAACCAGCACAGAGATGGAGCTGCCGGTAGTGTCGGCATGTACTATGGCCTCCTCTACAGACACCGCAGTCCCAAACTGTGGCAGCCAGCTGGGCCCACACTCGCACCACCGCCGCACAAGGGTTACGAGGCGTCTCTTATAAATAGCCTCATCGCATCTCTCTATTGTTAACATGTCTACCAATACCTCCCCAGATGACAACGAAAACGACAACAATTTGATCAACAACATCCTACCGTCGTACCAGATGTTCAAATCAACCATCTCCAAAACCCTTACCGAATCCAATGAGGACTACACCCGTGAGCCTCCCACCTATGAAATAACTCCAATAGCCTCTAGTGCTACGTCCTTAAGTGGTATCCAATCTCCTTTCACTCCTTTGTCTCCACAAGAATCGGTTTCTGAGTTTCCGTTTCCACTTATGAACCAACCTGAAGAAGAACAGATCGAGATATGGGAAAATACCATTCTAGCTAATGTCCATAGACTCAAAAAGCTTGAAAAATTGGACAATAGTATACCCAAACAGCTCAAAATAGACGTCTCTGTCACCAATAAGGTGTGCCAGAAAGGTGTGAAGCCAGATATCATAGATCCTTCCCAGAAAGAGTTCCATCAAGGCGAGTTTATCCATGGATTTGTCACGATTGAGAACACGGGTGATGTGCCTATAAGCTTTGATATGGTATACGTTGTGTTTGAAGGGACGCTAGTGGTGCTTCAGAACAACAACGGTCTAATTGATACACAAACGCCAAAGGTTGTGCATAAGTTTCTTAATATGACGGACTTATTTGCATCCTGGTCGTTTGCTAATATCAATAGATTGACCACTGATAATGGAGATCCTCGTGATTGGTGTGAAGGAGAGACCGATCCTTATGATAATACGCTTCTATCTCTTGATCTTAAGCGAAGATTCATGCCGGGTATCAAATACAAACGGTTCTTTTCGTTTAAAATCCCCGATAAGTTATTGGAAGATATCTGTGAAGACCATAATTTAAATAGTCATACTCAATTACCTGCAAGTCTTGGTATTCCCAAGCATCACATGAAGCCCTCTGTATTATTAACACAAAGAAACTCTTTACTAGACTTGAGTTTTCTTGATACTTGTGTTAATTATAGTGTTGAATGTAGAGTAATTGGCCGGGCCCATGACTACAATTTAGACTTGGCAAAAGATCAATATGTAATTTGTAACGATTCTGTAAAACATATACGGGTGGTTCCTCGCCCAAATACGTTTTATGTAGAAGATAACGAGGAAATCTATCGTTATTATAGAGCGTTTATTAAGTCTATTAAAGAGAAAATTGATATAGGTAAATCTTTAATGCTGACTAAAGAATCTTTAAGTGACTTAACATTATCGCCGGCATCTTCAACAGATTCAAAATTACGTCAATTATACAAATCTGCTAATAGGGACAATAAGAAATTCCATTTTTCAAAACAATATGATAATAGATTTTATAGAAACCTTATACCATTTCGTAAAAAATCCATTCTTACGCATAAAACAAGTAGTTTAATAGCGTTAACTACTCCTAAAATTGAGTACAAGATTAAATATGTTTCGCCGGTTCAATTTAGGAAGAGTCCTGTAAATAGATCTGATTTTAGCCTTCAGATTCCCCTTAAAGTCTCTTATTATAACAACCAGGTTGCAAAATCATTACCAGAAATTAAATCTGTAACTTCTGAATTAGTTGTTTGTACTTTAAGATCAAATACCCATACAATTCCTGTCGAGTTCAATCATGATATATTCATTAATGATGAAGAATTGCAGCTTCTAAATTCAAAAACTGAAGCTGATTTGTTTAATGATTATGTAGTGAAACCTTGTAAAAAATACACCTCTGAGCTTACAAATTTAATTGAAAAATTAGGTGGGGATGTTATTAGAGTTGAAAGACAACTTTATCATGATGTTAAATGTTTAGGTCAATTGGGAACTAAATTTTCAACATTTCCCATTGCTGAAACAGGTACAGATCCAACCAATTTGAATCAGCTTTCCTGGGAAAAAGAGGACAATGAAACAATTTCCAAATCCTTTTCTTTGCTGTTGAATATAATGGATGGTTACTCTAAAGAGTATGGTATTCCAAAGACTAGTTCATTTTTTGATCATGTGACGCTCATACCTGATTTTCAACTCTGTTATGCTGTTAGAATGTACTATATAAAAGTTATATTGAAGCTTACAAACGGAGATAATTTGATTGTTAGAGTCCCATTAAAGGTCAGTAATGATTAAATATCATCACTTTTGAAAATTATATAATAACGATTAACCTTAGTAATGCCAATATACAATTTTACCCAAATAGCATAATTTACGATGCTCACATGATGTCTATTTTCGCGCCGGCTTTGGGCCGACTGTGGCCCATTTTGGTTCGATGCCCCACCGCAATCAGTACTATATATACTTTACGCATAAGGCATCTAATAGTTAAATGCATCAAAATGGGCCTTTAAACCATAATGAACATTTAAAACAGATAGAATCGTGGAATAATTGGGATAAAGATCCAACTATTAAAGAAAATGATAACGAAGAGCTTATTAGTATTCTTCCCTCTTATTATATGTACCAATCCACAGTTTCTAGACCGCTACATTCAAATGAAGATTACAATTCTTCAAACCCACCGGATTATTTATTTTCTGCCCCAATTTCTGTGGTATCTTCACCATTGTCTTTGCTGACATCACATCCGTATATATCTCCGGTGAATACACCATCAAGTGACGTTCAGACGAACTATTTTGATCCACTTCCAACTGTCTCATCAGCTTCGGTAAATTCAGCAGTAGATACCGATAATTTATTTGATGATTCCGAAGTCACTTACACAAAATGGGAAGATACATTGGTAGCAAACACTGATAAAATCCCCAAATTATGTACTTTGGGTCTTACAAAATCTCTGGCAATTAAAATTCAGTTATTTTTCACTGAAGAAGTTTGTAAAAAAGGTATAGCACCAAAAATTATAGATTCTGAATCCATTAGGTTTCTGCAAGGTGAATACCTTTACGGATATTTAACCATAAGTAATGAAAGCGATTATAATGTTCCATTTGATCACTTCATAGTTCTGTTGGAAGGAACGACGACCATTGGATCTCAAACCGCTGAGACTATAAAGAAATTCAAGTTCTTAAACATGCTTGATTTCAATGCTTCTTGGAATGATGGAACTTTAGATAGGTTCAAGAATGAAGTGACTAATCCACATATAGCTTTGGAAGACGAAATAGATCCATCCGATGGAACGTATCTTCATTTTAATATGCGCAAGATATTATTACCCAAGATAACCTATAAAAAATTCTTTGCTTTCAAACTACCCGAAAGGTTATTGGATTATGCATGTGACCAGTGTCTAGTAAAACATCTTCAAGTATCACCCACGATTGGGCTCTCTAATGAAGAAATTTTAAGTAATATGAAGAGAAATTCTTTTGAAACAAGAAACAAATTCATACCTGATTTTTCATTTTTCAATGCAAGTATAAACTATTCTGTTGTTGCAACTGCCATTGGAAGAGCTAAAGAGTTTTCATTTTGGGGTCATATTGACTCGAAATATGATTATGTTGTAATCAATCAAGCTAAAAGTTTTATAAGAGTTGTCCCTCATAACCACCCTTTACTTTCATTAAATAGGAGAATGTTAGATGAAGAAGCCAGGCTCATGTATTGGAATAAAGTGGATGAAGTTGAAGAGTTCATTCAGACCTTTAAGTCATATGGTACTGTTCCTTCGTATGAACAAATGAATATGAGTATTTCAAGTAGTGCTGAATTAAATAAATTAAAACATTCATATTATAAAAATAGGAAACATCTTTCAAATAAAGATTGCTATGAAATATTGACACCGTTGAAACTCAAGAAAAACCTTTTGACATGGAAAACCTATGGTATGTTATCATTTTCTACGCCTAAAAAAACATACTATCTTGAGCCAGAAGTTCATGAAACAATTGAAGATTTGAAACCGGGTATCAATACTCAAGCTAAAATCCGAATCAAAGCATCATACTTTTCAAATCTTAAGTCAACTGTTCCTAATCTTAAGGACCTTAAAGTTGATTTCAAGTGCATGACTGTGCAAGCTAAAAATTTACCGATTGCATTAATGATCCACAGTGATATGTGCTTTAGAAATACTTCGAAAGATAATGATGATTTTGATCATATAGTAATTAAGAAGTTCCAACTTTATGCCAGCGAAATTTCAAAGATTTTAAAAGAAACACCAAAAGATGTCGTTACAATTAAAAGTGATCTTATTAGAGATATTAAGTCCATGGCTAACTTGAAAACAACGACTACGGCGCTTCGGTTTACCAATCCAAAAGTATTGATTGATGACAAAGAAAAAAACCTTGGTGATGTACCATGGGTTCAAGAGACTAGCGATGAAGGTTATAGAGGCTATAAACTGTTTGATTTGCTTGTTGATATTGCCGATTTAGAGTTTAAAAAAAATCATCTGAAGAGATTCAGAATTGTTCCTGATTTCCAAAATTGTTATTTAGCACGTCTTTACTGGTTAGAGATTCGCTTTAATAGCTCGTCTCCCGACGGTCTATTACTTAAAATTCCATTAACTGTACAGTATCCATATAAATAGTTAATAAAAGTACTTTTTGCAGCAACTTGACTGGATTTGTGTGAAGTTTATATTAACAAAATATGAGTATTCTACATTTCAGCTACCATATAATTCAATGTGATATGCAACAATGCCAAGGAAATCATGTCTCTTTTAAAATCTATTTATGCTTTCGATTGAAGAACAGTTTTATTTGGCTGCAAAATCATGGTTGGGACACGCCCATAATTTCTATGATTTAGATTCTTATTTAAGTATTAAAACGATTTATTTACTGCAATCTCTATACTTATATGACACACTAAACTTGTTCTTTGTAGCCCCATCTGACCCTTTTCTAAGTTCTAAATCTATAAATTTGAACACAAACAGTAAACCTCTACAGTAATAAGTAATCTCAATGTGGATGCGGCTTCTCATCAAAATTTTTTTTTGAAATATTGAAAATTAAAGATGTCCGAAGATATATCAGGATGGGATCAAAAGAGATATGTTCCAAAACCAGGTGAACCAGAGTTACCACCTCAACTTACTGAATATGCAGAAAAATCGACCGAAGATATAATGGAAGATTTAAATAGGTTGCCATTTTTCATGACAAAGCTTGATGAGACTGATGGAGAAGGTGGTGAAAATACAAATTTAGAAGCATTGAAGAGTCTTGCTTATGAAGGAGAACCACATGAGATTGCAGAAAACTTCAAGAATCAAGGAAATGATCATTATAGAGGAAAGAATTATAAAACCGCCGTTGAATACTATACTAAAGGGTTGGATATTGAATGTAAAGATGATTCAATTAATAAAGCATTATATTTAAATCGTGCAGCATGTAACTTAGAACTTCGGAACTTCAGAAGATGTATAGAAGATTGTAAGAAAGTTCTTATAATGGACGAAAAAAATGTCAAAGCATGTTATAGATCCGGTAAAGCGTTTTATTCTGTTGGTAGATTAGATGAAGCAAAGGGAATTTTACAATATGGTTTAACAATTGACCCAGAGAATAAAAGCATTAAAGAGTATCTTGATTTAACTGTAGACAAACAAAACAAAATCAAATTACAACAAGAGCGTAAAGAAAGAGAACAAAAGGAAAAAGAATTGAAACAGACTATCTTAAAACATGCAATTAAGGCTAGACAATTCATGGTAATAAAATCAAGAAGACCAGCTGAATTATTGGAAGAAGCACAAATAAGATTAGAGAATGAAGCCGATTATGAATCACAATTAATTTTCCCAGCAATGGTTCTTTATCCAACCACTGATGAATTTGATTTCTTACAGGAAGTTGGAGAATTATCAACCCCTAATGATATTTTAACTACCGTAATGGATAGACCACATTCATTCTTTGAAGATCCTAAACATAAGAACTTCAGTGTAAAAAATTTCCAATGTTTTCTTGAAACTGAAGCTGGTGGTCTTATTAAAGTTGGTAAAAATGTTGCAATTAATGAAGCACTCATGAAGGATAGTCCAAAGATCCCATTATTTGATAATGCTTTGAGATTGTATGCTGTACCTAAACAAGAGTCTGCTGAATGGATAAGTACATGGAATAAAGAAGCAGTACTTGCTAAAAGAGTTATGTAGAATATAAGAGTAAAGATTTTATAAGTATATGTGATGTATATAGACTATATACAAATGCTATGATGCTCATTTTGTTGGCATTCTTCTCTTTAAAGGCGATGGTCCTCCTCTTATCCTAGAAGCTTCTGATTCAAAAGCGTCTTCAATAAGAAATTTAGGTACCTCACCAAAAACAGTTTTGGGGTCTACAAGTTTATTTTTGGAAATAAGTAGTTTTAACTCTGGGGTTGCAGCCCATGGTTTAAGTACTTTTCGACTACTATTCCCTTCGTCATCGGTATCAATATCAGGCAATTGAGGATCATCTATAGATGTCAAATTCATGGCTTTATTTGGAGTCTTTGGTACATGATTAGGAGTTTTGGGCATCGCTAAAGAACGTTTTTGAGCTTTTAAAAACTGAGGTCTAGCAGCATCGGGTAATGCCACGGCATTTCCTCCAAGTTGACGTCTTTTAGCCCCCTCAAATTTAGGAGTGTCCAAATCCAATCTATGTTTAGACCTGCTGATATCAGTACCAGGAGCAGACTTTGTACCAAGAGTTCGAGGTGTAGTAGGCGCTGATTTTGCCGTCAGAGAATAAGTTGATGCAAAAGTATGGGTCGAGGTTGATGTTTCTGGTGCCTTATTGGGCATAACTAACCGCCTTTGTAAAGGTTTATTCTTTTGAGTTAAAGATTTCTTCTTTAAAGGCGGTATAGATGACAGAATTTCAGGTTTCTGAAGAGGTGGAATCACCTTTAATTCCCTAAAATCCAAAGATTTCTCTCGTGAAGGTAATTTTATAGGCGATTGTTGTTTCAAGGATGGTTTATTCAAAGTTAATCGTGATGTTTTCTCTTTGGTTTGAGGGAAATGAAGGATTTTTTCGTCTTCTTTTGCAGATAAAAGGGAGCTTCGTTTTGAAGGTTTATGACTATACCTTGTGGGAGAGGCAGAAACTGGTTTAGTAGTATCTGGAGAAGACACAGAGGATGTGAAATAAGGGCTGAAATTTAAGAGTTGTCTACTAGGAGTTTTCTTTGTGGGGCCTTGAAGCATCAAAGCCGATTGAGAAGATGGTTTAGAAGATGCCTTGGAAAGCAGTATTCTGAAGGGAGAAGTTTTCCTAGGCTCTTGAGCTGACGGTTGAGCTGCTTGAGCTGATGACTGCCTTATTTGTTGTGTTTGTACCAGAGCAGAAGGTTGTCTGGCGTGTAAAGTAGGCCCCGGAGACAAGTGGGTGTGTCTTAAAGGCGATTTATGTGTGGATGGAGGTACCGTTCTTGGTGGTACGGTTCTTGAAGGCGATATGTTTCTTGACGGAGACGCCTTTGGAGGATCCAAATTGACAAAAGAAGGATACCTGCTCCTTCTAGTGGGAGAATTTGAATCAAATTGAGCCTTAGAATTCGACAAAGAAGGTGTCGATTTTGACACCGACGCCGACCCAGTCAAGAGTTTCAGTTCCGAAGTTTCGGCTTTTCTGTTGGGAGATAAGCGACTTGGAGTCTTTGCTGGGTATTTATCTGTATACTTGGGCTCTGGTTTCAGTGAGGTGGTTTGACGACGAATAGACATCTGGATCCGGTGTAGAGAGTCATCGCTTTCTTCGCCCAACGACGTTCTGGGCTCTACGGGTAATAAGTTTGTCAAATCGACGGTGCTGGAGGGCATTTTGGGTATGAAGGTGGAAGTTTTCAGCGATACCTTGAACTCAGGCGAAGCGTTGATGATTTGGGTCTGTAATGGATATTTTTTGGCGGGAGAAGGGCCATTATGGTTCGTTTCAGACGCTTCATTAGGAGGCAATCGTTGTGCTTCGTTTGGTCTACGTAACGGCGAATTTGGGAGGACAGAAGACGTTCTAGGGAGTCTGGGGGACGCCAGAGCCTTGTTGGACGCCAAACTGGACCCGAGACGGACGGGCGACTTCTTCAGTTCCCTTTGGGACTCATCAAGCTGACCAATAAACTCATCTACGCCCGGATCCTGACGTAGTATCTTGGACATCAATGTATTCATATCACCAATATGCTTGACATAATGGTCGCGTAACGACGTGCAATTCGTCAACACTTCTTCATTAAACTCTTTAAGCGACTCTGCAATCCATTTCGAAGTCCCCGGCACTTCGTACTGCTTTTGAGGAGCCACCAACGGCCAAAATCCGCTCATGGTGATTTATTATTTTTGGGCGTGTGGTGGTGCGATGCGCCTCATCAAGTTGCGAATTTCTGCCCGAAACTCATCTGTCAACGTAGCCGTATCCTTACCAGAGGAGGAACAAGAGGTTATTCGAAGACATAGACAACCTACAGACACCTATAGATGCCAAGTAACATGTTTTTCACCAAAAAAGACAAAAAGAAGCCGAGGTCCAAGACGGGAACCAATATCTTTAATTTGAATCTTAGTCAAGATGACATGAAGGGCCCGCTGAAGGAGCAATTGCAAGCACAATTCCAGAACTCCAACCGTACGCCCATCGCTAACAGCACACCTGGTTTTATGAATACTCCTGGTGCTATCAACACTCCATTGAGCCCGATGTCGGGTGGAAATGACTTGCTACCCATAGCTTCCCCCAGGTATGAAGACTTGCCGGTGTGGAATATTCTCCCTTCTTACCAACTCTTTTCGTCGACTTTTTCTAAAAGTTTGACACCTACCGATGAAGATTTACGAACTTTTCCGCCTCTTTATGAAGAAACTCCGCCGGAATCTCCTGTAAATGAAGGCTCTGGAGACCAATCTCAGGCGTATTTTGCTGTACCTGAAGGTAATGAGCTTCCTAATCTATGGGAAAACTCCATTCTAGCCAATAGTCATAAACTCAAATGTATTGCTGATATTAATCCCAAGGCCAAATCCAATCTTCTGATCGAAATCTTTTTAACTGAAGGGATTAGAGGTCAAGGGAAACCTATTAATCCATCCAGTGTGGAGTTCAAACAGGGTGACCAAATCAACGGATATGTGCTTATTAAGAACACTTCCAACAAGAATATCGAATTTGATATGTTTTCTGTTGTTTTTGAAGGAAGAATCACCGTTATGGGTGATAGTAATGATCCTCGTAAACCGGTTTATTTCTCTAAATTTTTAAATATGTTTGATTACGATGCCTCTTGGACGTATTGTGAGATTGTTGAAGACTGTAAAAAGTCTGGTGAATACGATAACAAGAGCATTGATCCCATCGATAAAACGGTGGTAAGATTACCCGATGAAAAGTACTTTGCACCGGGGGTTACTTATAAGAAATATTTTAATTTTAAAGTCCCAGTCCGACTCTTACCAAGTGCTTGCGATACTCATAATTTAATTCGTCATACTGAACTTTTGCCCACAATTGGATTATCAAGAGACCAATTCATGCAAAATATTCGGAAATGGAGATTAAGAAATCAGGGTAAAAGTACTGATTTGAATCCAATTGATATTAAAAGAGGTCCATTATCGGAGACTTTAAATGATAGAATTAAAGATTTATCATTTGCTGATACTGCTGTTTCGTATGGTGTTGAAACCAGGGTTATTGGTAGAGCTTCGCAATTCCAACTGGATAGAGAAGGGCCAGATGAGTTTATATTTATTGAAGGTGCTAGTTGTTTTGTTAGGGTTATCCCACAAGAAGCTTTAACCAATGAAATACCTTTAGAATCTTTAAACCAAACCTCTGAAATCATATATAAGAATCTTATTGATAGAATCAATCAAAAAATTACTTTGGGTAATGAGCTTTTAAATGAAGCCAATGGTGTTGATTCAGATGTAATTAAGAGATCTTTAAGTGCTAGTAAACGGAAACAATTATATTTGAATGGAGTTAAATATCAATCTCCAACTTTAGATAATTCTAATACTCACTCTATTTCTGTACCATTGAAAAAAAGAGCTTTAGGTAGTTCATCTGCTAAAATTGTAGGTATTGCCGAATTATCTAGTCCTAAATCTAATCATAAAGTCCAATACGTTTCAATTATGAATCCTGGACTTAAGGACAATTTAGGTACAATTGTTGCAACACCACTTGAAGTATTTTTCACACCATCCACAGATTTTAAGACTTCAAAACCACCTGAAGTTAAGTCTGTTTGTGCAGAATTAATTGTGTTCACTTATAGATCAAAGAAATATCCAATTCCTATTGAGATAACTCATGATTTGATCTATAAGAATATTTATGGTAGTAATGATAATTTTGAAAACCATATAAATCAGCCATTTAAGAAATATTTAAACACTTTAACGCATCTTACATCAAAACTTAATAGTGAAGTGTTAGGTATTGATAGCCAATTGGTCATGGATATTAAGTCATTGGCCGACTTGTCGGGTAAATATCATAATTTTAAAGTAGAAGACTCGCATGTATTGTTTAAACAACTGGCATGGGCAAAAGACCTGCAGCTGGAAGAATTCCCTGTTTATAATAAGACAATTAACTTGTCTATAGATTTAAAGAATCTCTTGTACAAGAAGGTTACGCTTAATGAAGATTCACAAAAGGGGATATTCACTTTGGTGCCCGATTTCCAATCGTGTACGGTGGGTAGATTCTATTTTATAAGTATAGTGGTGAAGTTTAATAACCATGAGAATGTGAGTTTAAAGGTGCCGGTTAGTATTGAGCGGGTGTAGGTTTGCTGGGCTGTAGGATGAGCTGCTGGCTGGGCTGCTGAGAGAATACAGCTACCTAACACTATAATGCCGTACATGACTTAATGTATATAACGAATGTCGTCTTGCTCTCTCTGGCGCTCCGTCTGGCGCTCCGTCTGGCGCTCTCTCTGCAGCTGCCACGCTGTCGCTCCCTCTACGCTCCCGCACCACCACTCCTTATCTCATCCTCCGCACTCCTCCACCAACCATGTCCGTAGGCTCAGACACTTGCTCCAAGTACCAAGATGCTTCCCTAACTAACTTCATCATCCTGTTGCTCATCACCGCCGGTATATTCATCAGCTATCTCCCCCAATACCATCGTATATATTCCAAAAGAACCTCCGAAGGTTTATCATCTAATTTCCTCTTATTAGGCGCTTGCTCTTCCACTTTCTCCATCACTAATATCATTCTCGTTAGCTCTACTGCCCGTCAATGTTGTCGTGGTGGTTATTTGTCGCTGTTTAATTGTATAAATGCGCAACTCAACATGGTCCAGATTAGTCTTCAATGTGTATGTGCTATAATGATTCTAGTGTTGGTGTTAGTCTTGACGAAAGATTCAATTAAACAAGATAAGCACGAATACCAACAAAACTTGACGGTTGGGAAGTTGGTATTGGTACATATCCTGATATCTATCGTTGAGCTTATAGTTGGGCTTAATTCTAGTTATAATGTGCTAATTAGTATTGCAAATGTTAATGGTCTTTGTTCAACGCTCTTAACCATTATTAAGTATGTTCCTCAGATTTTGACTACGTACAAGTTGAAGCATCCGGGGACGTTGTCTATTGGGATGATGTGCATCCAGACACCAGGAGGGGCTATTTTCACTGCTACTTTGTTCTTTACTAAAGGGTCTCATTGGAGCTCTTGGTTATCGTATTTTATAGCGTTTATACTACAAGGGTGCTTATTAACATTATGTATTTACTACGAATATTTCCAGAAGAACGCCGAGATTTTGGAAAGACAACAGGTTGAGCGGATTATCGAAGATAACTTGAACGAACCTTTGCTTGACGAACAGACGTAATGAATGTAGACAAATATATGATACGATTACACGACATTGTTGTCTCATTTTTCGCGACATCCTCCGATTCCGCGACACTTATAACCGCGAATGAAAATTTTTTAATAATTTTTCATCGACATGTTAAAGTCAGTTGTTCGTACTTTTTCACGTATCACTCCTACTTATAGGATCGCTGTCAGAACCTATGCTGCGTTCGACCGTTCCAAACCCCATGTAAACATCGGTACAATTGGTCACGTTGATCATGGTAAAACTACCTTGACCGCTGCCATCACCAAAGTTTTATCTGAAAAAGGTGGTGCTTCCTTCTTGGATTATGGTTCCATTGATAGAGCTCCTGAAGAAAGAGCAAGAGGTATCACC
The DNA here is from genome assembly GCA_030571925.1 of Yamadazyma epiphylla. Classification (NCBI taxonomy): domain Eukaryota; kingdom Fungi; phylum Ascomycota; class Pichiomycetes; order Serinales; family Debaryomycetaceae; genus Yamadazyma; species Yamadazyma epiphylla. The sequence continues at coordinate 122,030 of JAJLZA010000014.1, forward strand.
ATTTCCACTGCTCATGTTGAATACGAAACCGATAAGAGACATTATGCCCATGTTGATTGTCCAGGACATGCTGATTATATCAAAAATATGATTACTGGTGCTGCTCAAATGGATGGTGCTATTATTGTTGTTGCTGCTACTGATGGTCAAATGCCTCAAACTAGAGAACATATTTTGTTAGCTAGACAAGTTGGTGTTCAAAATTTGGTTGTTTTCGTTAATAAGGTTGATACTATTGATGATCCAGAAATGTTAGAATTGGTTGAAATGGAAATGAGAGAATTATTATCCAGTTACGGTTTTGATGGTGATAACACCCCAGTTGTCATGGGTTCTGCTTTATGTGCTTTACAAGGTAAACAACCAGAAATTGGTGAACAAGCTATTATGAAATTATTAGATGCTGTTGATGAATATATTCCAACTCCAGAACGTGATTTAGACCAACCATTTGTTTTACCAATTGAAGATGTTTTCTCTATTTCTGGTAGAGGTACTGTTGTCACTGGTAGAGTTGAAAGAGGTAGTTTAAAGAAAGGTGAAGAAATTGAAATTGTTGGTGGATTTGATAAACCATTTAAAGCTACTGTTACTGGTATTGAATCTTTCAAAAAAGAATTAGATGCTGCTATTGCTGGTGATAATGCTGGTATTTTATTAAGAGGTGTTAAAAGAGATGAATTAGCTAGAGGTATGGTTTTAGCTAAACCAGGTACTCTTACTTCTCATAAAAAAGTCTTAGCTTCTTTATATATTTTAAGTACTGAAGAAGGTGGTCGTCATTCTCCCTTTGGTGAAAACTATAAACCACAATTATTCTTTAGAACTACTGATGTTACTGGTACTTTAAGATTCCCATCTGGTGAAGATGTTGACCATTCTCAACAAGTTATGCCAGGTGACAACATTGAAATGGAAATCGAATTAGTTAGAAAGACTCCAATTGAATTAAACCAACGTTTCAACATCAGAGAAGGTGGTAAGACTGTCGGTACTGGTTTAGTTACTAGAATTATCGAGTAAATATGTAAATAGTGTTAATAAACTTGTTTTATAATTTGGCGAAGGATGTGTGCGGTTACCGATTAAATGGGTGCAAAATGGAGACAAAGAGCGTTATGCTACGGTGTTTGGAGGGTGTAGCCGGTATGAAAGGGTGTGAATGAACGAAATGGACATGAAAGGGTGTGAACGGATGAACTGGACATGCAAGGGTTGTTCTGTGTTGAGCTGGCGTGGTTCCTCTACCTGTCCGCCCAAACTCCTGCCCACCGTCGCACCGTCCCCCGCCGCACCACCTCGCACCATCTCCACCACCGCGACTTGATCTACACGCTTGTCAACATCACCAATGCCTCCAATAATTGGCCCTGCTATCCATTTAGCTCCCTGTTTCCAACACAAGTATCGTCCAGGCAGCCATGTCGAGCTATTCAACCACAATGTTCAGTTGGTGATCTATAAAAATGAAGTCCTCCTCATTAAAGGCTCCACTGTTTGTAATAAGTTTACATTCGATGAAGATGTCATTACGGCCACTTTCACCACCTTCACAATGAATGATCCTTTAAATCCAACTTTGGTGATCTGTCTTCCCAAATCTGCATTCATCTACAACGGTAAACGAGGCTATACGACCTATTTTCCTTTCACCTTAAATAAGGCATTACCCTTCGAATCAGGCCTAATCCTTGAAAAATTATACAATTCTGACAACTCTCCTTCGGTGCAAAAGTTCAATTCTGCAAAGTTTTTATCGTTGGTTGACCCAATCGACGAATTTCGGGTCATAATCTCATCTTCAACGTCCATTATATCACCAAATGAAGAGCTAATGACCTTCCCTTTGAAGCATAATAAGTGTACTTTATGTGCTACTTTTAATCAGCATGATAACACCATTATATTGTACCATATTCGATCATCTACTCGGAATGTATCGAGCCAAAGAATGAATTCTTATAAGTTCTCTAAACGTAAACCTTTTTTAAATACTCCTAATCCTTCACGGATTCTTGAAGATGAATCTGAATATATAAATCCCTCTATAAATATGGAGAAGAAAAGAACCAGTACGTTGCTTTCGGATGCTTCTTCAATGGCCAGAATGGCTTCCGAAACCACCATTTCAGAATTACCTAAAAATCTTGAATTTAACAACTTTAAGAAAGATATGATTTTAAGTAGAGTGGAAGCGTTTAACATTCATATTCCTCGAGATAAATTGAGTATCTATAACATGTCTTACCAAGATAAAGAAGGTATTGTGATCATGAACAAGTTGAAAAAAGAAGCTAAAGTGTATATATTCAATCAACTGATTACTCTGATTCCTCAATATTTACAGGGGTACTCCATTAAGTGTATAGATTGCCATCCTTTAAACAATAATGAGTTTGATGGGTTGCTTGTAACTTTAAGAGACGAAAATACTATCTCTTTAATTAACCCGTTTGTTGATGTTGTTGGTGCACCTATAAAGTTAACATCCCATTACACCTCAATACAATCGTGTAGTGAAGATAATGTGGCACTTGAGACCAAAGATGGTGATATAAATATCATTAAATTGATCTTAAAACCAACAAATGACATCGTTTATAGATGTCTCGAGTGCTTCAAATATTTATCTGGTTCAAATATTACTGAAACTATTTGGTCTTTATGGAGAACAGCATTAATAATGGATGAATCTAAAGACGAATGGAATGCCTTGATTATCACTCTATTGTGTATAATGCTCCCAATGGATAAAGAGGTTAACCTATATAATAATGAGGTTACTAAATTCATCCCTGTAGCTAAAAAATTAAGAATCTATATATCAAACAACTATAATTTTAAGGATATGATTCCATATATAATCTTATCACTTCACTTGATTCGTGAAGAAGTTAGACTTGATATTCTTTCTAGTAATTATCTTGATAAGTTTGGCGTGGTTCTTTGTCAAAGTTGTATTTGGATGGGATGGTCTGAAACTTGGTATAATTATTATATGGTTGATATTAACCAATTAGATAAACAAGTTAGATTATTATCAGTTTGTGTAATCCCCAAACCTCCAAATATTTTACAAAGTATAAGTAGTTTATTTAGTGACTCGATTATTTCTTATTTAACGTTTTCACAATTGGTTGAAGAAAGTTTTGCTGTTGATGAATTAATTATTCCACGAACTCATGGGATTTTGAAATTATTTGAATTAATCGTTTCAACTAATTATCATACAACAGACATAATTGATTTAATGAATGAATTGGGTATAACTGTCGAGGATTTGGAAACTTATCCACCTGGTATTTATATACCTTTAAAAGAATCGATTTTATATTGTCAAGAGCAACCTGAATTTCAATGGAATTTAAAAAATTTTGAACTTGTTGGTCGTAAAGATTTAAATATGTTTTTAAAATCTGAAACTTATCAACCTCCTACTTCACTTTATTCAAATTCTAATCTTCATTCAACGCCAAAGGATGTTGACCATATTTTAAATAATGTTTTGGATGGTGATCAACAAGTGGTAGCTTGGGATGATCAATCTGAAGCTGATAGAATTGGAATAACCAAATTAATTTTTGATTATGATAGAAGATATCATGAAATAACTACTCTTTTGCATCAAACCAAAGCCCAAACTGCTACTTTAATTACTGAAGATAATTTACCAGAATATGATGTTGTTCTTTTACAAAGAGAATTGGCATCTATAGTTGCTCTTAGAACCTTATCAATTCCTCTTGGTAGAGCTGCATTATTTTATGCCGGTAGAATGCCATTATTAACTGAAAAATTCCCTATACCTAAATTTAATCTTAATGCAACTATTATGCCAAAAGCAGTTAATATTGTATTGAGTGAAGGATCAGTTGAAGAAAAAAATCTTGAATGGGGGTATTTCCATAATGGTGTTGCATCTGGTTTAAGTATTAGTAAAAAAACTAAAGGTATTTCTGGTAGTTGGATTATATTTAATAAACCACCAGTTTTAAATGCTCAACATGCTGGATTCTTATTAGGAATGGGTCTAAATGGCCATTTAAAGAATTTAGAAGAATGGCATATATATAATTATTTAGGTCCAAAACACCCTTTAACAAGTGTTGCTTTGTTGATTGGTATGGCTGCAAGTAATATGGGATCTATGGATATTAAATTAACAAAAGTTCTTTATATCCATGCAGTTGCATTATTACCTCAAGGAGCTAATGATTTGAATGTTCCTGTAATGGTTCAAACTGCTGGGTTATTGGGTATTGGTTTACTTTATAGTGAAAGTCAACATAGAAGAATGAGTGAAGTATTATTAGCTCAAATAACTAGTTCAGTTTCACAAAATGATTCTGAACAAATTCATGAAGGATATAGATTAGCAGCCGGTATTAGTTTAGGATTTGTAAATCTTGGTAAAGGAGGTGATTTGAAGGGTCTTAATGATACTAGAGTAGTTGATAGATTACTTGGGTTGGCCACTTCAATGAAAGATTATCAACCAGTTCAAGAATTAGATAAATCATGTAGTGGAGCCATTATTGCGTTGGGTTTAATCTTTATGAAAACTGAAGATGTTATAATTGCCAACAAGTTATCAATTCCTGAAACTGAACAACTTCTTGATTATATTAGACCTGATTTATTACTTTTGAGATGTTTGGCTATGAATTTGATCATGTGGGATACTATAGATATCTCAATTGAATGGGTTGAATCTAAAATCCCTACAACACTTTTAAATAAATACGGTGATTTCAGTAATAATTATCTAGATAGTGATCAAATTGGGTTCTTTAATATAATTGGTGGTAATTGTTTATCAATGGCTATTAAATATGCTTCAACGCATGATAAAACAGCCAGTGAAACCTTGAGATATTATCTTGATAAGATGATGGTATTATCAATGACAAATGCCACTAACTATGATCAAAGAATAGCTTGTAATAGTGCCACAAATATTCAGAATTTGTTGGCGTTATGTTTATCTATAGTTATGGCAGGATCAGGAGATTTAACCACATTTAAGAGACTTCGGGTTTTATATGGTGAAACCACAAAAGAAAGTAATTATGGGAATTATATGGCTATTAATATGGCCCTTGGTTTCTTATTTTTAGGTGGTGGGCAATATGCCTTTTCAGACTCAAATGTAGCAATTGCATGTCTTTTAGTTTCATTATATCCTGTATTCCCAAATGATAATGGAGATTATGAAGTTCATTTACAAGCTTTAAGACATTTCTGGGCCATATCAGTTGAACCAAGATGTTTAGTAGTTAGAGATGTGGATACTCATAAACCATGTAAAATTCCTGTCACCATTAATTTAAAAGATGGACTGGCTCGTAATTGTATTAGTCCATGTTTATTACCAAACCTTTCATTGATTGAATCTATTAATACCAACTCTGAAGATCATTTTAAGGTTAAAATCGATTTTGAATTAAATAGTAATTATTTGGAAATTATTAAAAATTCTCTTACATTATTCGTTTATAAAAAACGGAATTTTGAAGATTTTAAGTTATCAATTAGAAAATTACTTGAAACTGAACATAAAACGCTTCAAATTAATAATGGAGAAATTGAAATCGATGAGGATGTTAAACAAGTATTATCACTTAAATTAATGGAAAATATCCCAGATTACGAAAAGAAAGTGTATTTGTACGAATTGAGTAATCAAATCAATAACGATCCAACCATTAAAAGTTTAGGATTATCGATATTTAGCATCATTGATACCAAAATCGATCTTGAACAAAAAGTTAAGATACCTAAAAAGATTGATGATTTATGGAACTTGAAGTTAATTTTTGCATATACAGAGAAAACGCTTCAAAATGGCATGAAGTATATATCGCCAGAGTTTATAGAAGAGATGAAGTATAGAGTTCTCCGGATGGCTCAGGGTGCCGTATAGAGGTCTGTGGAAGGCTCGGTGTATGGTGCAGAGTACCAGAGTTTATATAGAAATGAAGTGCAGAGGCAGTACATCGTACAGAGTTATTCAAATAGCAGAGTGTATAGTACAGAGTTCGAATAGCCGGTGTATAGTACAGAGTTCCAAACAGCCAGTGTATAGTAATATAATTCAAAGCTGCTTCATCTCGGCATGCACCTCACCGCCCCGCTACTGCCCCACCAGAGCCCACCACAGTAATAGGGGCCGCGCCGCGGTAATTCGTCCATTACAACTAACAATACATTCATAATCTATATCCTAATGATCAGATGTGATCTTTTGTAACACTTGTGGATAGTTTCTAAATATCTCATCAAATCTGTCCCTATTGGTCATTTGGAAAACTTCGGGATCCTTAGCTAAAGCAACAAAAAAGGTACTTACTCCAGAATCAATAACCACCAACGCTACCCTAGTGATTTGTCCGGCTATCAAGAACGAAAATGCAACCACTGGTGCATAGAATGATCCATCCGAATTGTATCCTGGTGATGTATACTTCAAGTAAAGATACGCCAATAATGCCACGATATATCCTACCATCATGGAGTAAATGTGTAATGAAGTGTTGATAAAACAGTCATTAATCAAGGCATCAACACCTTTAAATCTCAACAAATCAAAAGTATCTTTGGCAGATCTGATATACGATTTACCGTATAAAGCAACGTAACAATAAGCATAATGGTTAAAGTATTGGACCATCCATTCGATGATACCAATGAAGAAATCCAAGATCAAGTACCCACATCCAGCACACATATCACCACTTCCAAAAGCATCTTGTTTCAACACTTGAATGAAAGCTCTTAACAATTGGATTAAAGAAACGATTAAAGATCCGAAACAAATGGACCCAAAACAGTAGGTTAAGGCTCTCTTCAATGAAGCTAAGGCCGGGTGTTTTGGCTCACCTTGGTCTGAATTGGCCAAGTAGTACCAGGTACCATAAACGCCCGAAATAACCACATGAATAATGTTTCTAAGGACTTCAGAGATATAATAACCGGCGAAAAATACGAAAACAAGAACCCCAATCAATTTTGCTTGGGAACATCCACCTCCATTGACATCACAACCTTCATTATTTGAGTTAGGATCAAATTTGACGTAGGTACCGACGATAACGACGGAAAACAATACACTGAACCCAGAAGAAATAATGATTCCAAAGAACGAGGTGATCAAAGTGGATGGGTATCTCTTCATAACATCAATGGTGATGGTTAAAACAGTAGCACTGAAAGGAATTCTGCTTCTGGCTCTCCAGTAACAAAAAGCTGAGATTAAGGTGAATACTAAGAATACAATGGCTGCTGAATAGTATTTAACCACGAAATAGTAGATGGCAGTACCAATTCCTAAGATGACATTCAAAATCAAACCGGTGGTGATGAAGATCTTGGGGGCCATTCTTGCATAAACGATAATGGCAGTGGAGAATACAAGCGACACAACAATGATAAACGCAAATAAAATGATGGTATTGGTATTCAAGGAGAACGAATTGCCTCCTCCATAGATGGAGGTTCCTTGGAAATCGAAAGTTTCTCTTAAAGCATTCAAAGTAATCCCACCAACGGCGATAAAACCTGCTACAACTAATAAGAATAACACAGTAAAAGGCCAGTCGTTAAACCTTGGTTTCTCAATTTTAAACGCTTCGTCGAAATTTTCACTTTTTTCGGGTTTACCAGCAAAAGGATCTTGATTATTTTCATAATCGTAGTTTTGTGGAGCACCTTGATATTGAGGTTGGACGTGGTACGTTTCCTGGGGAGGATAGTTGTTGTTACTCATGATAAAAAAAGTGCGAGTTGCTAAATTTCAGGCACATGGAGGTGTAGTGAAATTCGGTGATGCGTGGGAGGGAGATAGTACGGTGTGCAGAGGACAATGGGGAGAGTAATGCCTTTGTGGGCACCATGACACCGGGGTTGGTGTATGGGGGATGATGAAGAGGTAGACGAAGGATGAGGGAGTCTAGTATGCCAGCATGGCAGGGCTGTTACCTCATCTCGAGACGGACACGACCTGTTTTGGTTTTGGATGTGGGTGTGTTTGGATGTGTGTGGTTATTGTGTCATTGTGTTATTGTTTGGGGGTTATTGTGTGGTTATGTCGTGGTGGTGTTAGTAGTGGTAGTGATAGTCGTACTTGTAGTCTATGTTATTATACGGTCACATGTGGCATCTGTCGCCTGTCTCCTGCTCTACCTTCCTCTCTCGAGCCGTCTCAAGCCGTCTCACTCCCAAGCGTCCTCTCTCAAACCCGTCTCCCTCCCCCTCCTGCACAAATCGCGCCCATTGGTCCGCTTACCTCACGTGATTTCCCGCTGTTGTCAATTTTTCATCTATTCTCGTGTGCATGGCTTTTAGACCTCCCTTCACGTCTCCAAACATGGGACAAAAGGTTAAATATACCCCGGCACCTTTCATCTTGGGCCCCCAGAGAATGAACATCGCCCAACCCCTTTCAAGAGCCTCCTCAATTACAGAATTGGCCATGAACGATTCGCTACCAAAGAAGAAAAAACTTCCCTATTATTATCGGTTCCCCAAGATCCCAAGACCTAAAAGAAATGTTCTCTATTACTCAAATTGGAATTCTCCCCAAAAATCGTTAAAACTCCCCCAATTACCAATTAGAAGATCGTTTTCTACTGCCAACCAAAAATTGAAAAATTCAAGCTTGCATAAGCGGTTTTTTTCATCTGAAGCTCGTAAGAAAAGACAACAAAGAAGAAGATTTATTAGATGGTGGACGTTGACTTCTTTGACTGTTTTGTTGACTGGAGTGGCTGCTAAAATCAAGTATGAAAGAGGTTCATATGATGATGATGACGAGTATATGCCACATAATGAATATGCAATCAAGCCCCAAAGCTGGAAATTGTATGTGTATTCAACTTTCCCCTTGAAAGCGGTTTCAAGGTTATGGGGTCAAGTTAATTCCATCAACTTGCCTGTTTGGTTGAGATCTCCCTCTTATAAATTGTACTCTTTTGTATTTGGTGCTAATTTAGACGAAATGGCCGAACCTGATTTGACCACCTATAATAACTTGTCTGAATTTTTCTATAGAGAATTGAAACCTGGTGCTAGACCGATAGCTGATTTTGATCTTGTTTCTCCTGCGGATGGTAAGGTGTTGAAGTTTGGAGTGATTGAAGATGGAGAAATTGAACAAGTTAAAGGTATGACTTATAGTGTTGATGCTTTATTAGGATTAAAGACTGAACGATTAGCTGCACCCTCTCATTCTCTTAAATTTGATCGTGAATATGATGATAAGACGGTGTTAGAAAGAGATGAAGAGTTTGCTAAAATCAATGGGATTAGTTATACTTTAGATGATTTAGTTGGTGGAGAATCTGAATCTACTCATCATTTAAATGAACTTGATTATCAAGATGATGGGGATAGATCGACGAAAACCTCTAAACAAACTATTTCTAAAGAATTATCGATTGCAAAAGATTTAACTCCTACACCTTTAGAAAAGTTAAATTTAAGTGGTCATAAACAACTTTATTTTGCAGTTATCTATTTGGCACCTGGTGATTATCATCATTTCCATTCTCCAACTAATTGGGTCACTACATTAAGACGTCACTTTATTGGAGAATTGTTCTCTGTAGCTCCTTTTTTCCAAAAAACCCTTCAAGGTTTATTTGTTTTAAATGAAAGAGTTGCTCTTTTAGGGTATTGGAAATATGGATTTTTTTCAATGATCCCTGTTGGTGCTACTAATGTTGGTAGTATTGTTGTAGATTTCGATAAAGATTTAAAAACAAACGATATCTATGAACATGAAATCTACCTGAAACCAACAGAACAAACTCCATTACTTGAACAAAATGTGGATACTGATGTTAGCTCAAAGAAATCAGAAGTTAGAAAGAAAAAGCTTCGTAAAAATACCGTTTATGAAGCTACTTATACCCAAGCCAGTCGGTTATTAGGAGGTTATCCATTAACTAAAGGTCAAGAATTTGGTGGATTTAAATTAGGTTCAACTGTAGTGTTGGTATTTGAAGCCCCAGATAATTTCAAATTTACTTTAGAAAACGGTCAAAAAGTCAAAGTTGGTCAAAGTTTAGGTAAGTTTGTTAATAGTTAGCATAGACATCGAGTGTTTCTAATAGTATCGATCTCTACGTCTCTATGCCCTCTGCCCTGTGCTAGCCCTCTTCCCCCTGTGTGGCCGCCCGCCCACTACGGCCCGCCCACCACGGCGTGCCCCGCACGATTATCGAGCCCAGGACAACTCCTGTCGCGCGCTTGATCCAAACAAATCTCTTTCCCTAGCGAAAATTCCTCCCAGATCAAAGACGTTCCCCTGCTTTTTCATTTCATATAACTCATTTTTCTTCTAAAGCACTCATTAACTCATTTCACACTTATAAATCATGTCATTTTTAAACACCATCCGAGGCTTGGGAAGAGGCACCAAAAAAAATAAAAAAGATGTTGATCCAAACAATGTTTTTTACCAGCACCCAAACTCGTCTGGATCTCCCACTAAAAGATCCCAATCGCCCACAAAGTTGTCCCCGACAAAGCAAAGAATAAACGGATACAACCGATCGGGATCTCCCACCAGAAGAAGCCGTTTAAAGGGACAAAATCTGCCCACCAAGGCTGAAGCTTCCTTAGCTTCAGGTGCCATAGCCGTTAACTCCATCAACAACCCCCCAGCATTAACAGACGAACCAACTCCATTATTTATGTGTGAGCCATACATTTTAACCACATTGGTCAAAGGATCATTTAAAACTATTGTCCAGTTACCAAAATATGTCGACTATGGTGAATGGATTGCTCTTAATATCTTTGAAATTTTCAATAATTTGAATCAATTTTATGGAGTTTTCGTCGATTACATTACACCAGAAGCTTATCCGACGATGAATGCCGGACCAAATACGAACTATCTTTGGGTTGATCTGAATGGACAACAGGTGAATTTACCTGCTTGTCAATATATTGAATATGTTTTAACGTGGATATCAAATAAATTAAATGATCAGTCGGTTTTCCCCACCAAAAATGGAGGTGCATTTCCTCCAAATTTTATGAAAGATTGTAAAAACATTTCCAGACAAATGTTTAGAATATTTGCTCATATTTATCATAATCATTTTGATAAGATCTTACATTTATCATTAGAAGCTCATTGGAATTCCTTTTTCTCTCATTTTATAAGCTTTATTAAGGAGTTTAAGTTGATTGATAGAACTGAATTGGCTCCTTTATTACCTTTAATAGAGAATTTAGAGAAACAGGGTAAAATTATATAACACAGGTTGTAGGATTTATCATTAGTTTGTAATGTAGGACTACCGCTAGATAGTTTGAGTCCATAAAGGACTTACCGCTAGATAGTTTGAGTCCATAAAGGACTTACGGCTAGCTCTTAACCCATCTGGCTGGCTTTGTTCATGGTCTATATCTAACGTTAATAGCGTAGCCAGATCTATCTTGTCAATGTCTTATATTATCTATATACAAAATTATCATTATCATGAAAAGAAATATGTCGAATCTCTCACTTGTTGAACATCAAAGTCTCCTCTCTGTGGAATAGGTGGAAACTTAATTGGTGCTAATATTTGAAATCCAGTATTAACTTGCTCAATAGAATCTAAATCATAGTCTTCTAATATACTAACTGTGGTAACAAACTTTTTACCTTGTTCAACAATGCTTGGATTATCTGATTCTAACATTTCTTGTCTTTTCTTCTCCAAATAAATTTCATCAGCAACTTTTAATGCTCTGCCAATTTCTGATGCAATCTTCTTTCTTACATCCTGAACTTTCATAACAATTTCATGATTTCTTGGAATTGTGAGTACTTGAAGAAATCCTCTATAACGTGTATCAAATTCATCCTTAACTTTTTGAATTAAATTAACTTGATGTAAATTAATAAATTGTTCTCTTAAAATTGAATTTAAATCATCAATATCTGAAGCATGTGTCCAATATGAATCATGAACAGATGCAAATGCTAATCCCTTTTTACCACATGCTGTAGCTGTCATTAACATATGAGTAGCATCTAATGAATGGACAAAATTTGGTGGTAAAGCAGTTTTTTGTTTTCTTGCATCAACAGGTGAAGCTCCAAATGGATCTGAAATTGCAACATCTTGTAAATTAGTGCTGACAATCCTGGTTTTTGTAGCTCTATAGGGTTGAACACATGGTAAACCTAATGGTGTAGTCCAAATGACCGATGATAAATGATTTGGTTTATTTGCATTGACCGATGCAACTTCTTCATAATCAGTTCTAACAGATTTACTAATAATCTTAGCTGAATCTCCTAACCAATCTTGAATAAGATGAGCTCCTTCAAATAATTCTCTTACTGATGCAAATACGTGTTGGGTTAAATATTGTGCATATTGAGGAATATTTGTTTCTTCTTCTTCTGAAAAATAATGTTTTATTTGTTTCAGAATTTGTTCCTTGGCTCCAATAAAGGTAACTCCATAAACATTTGTCATAACAGTTTGTTTAACAACTTTACGGGATATTTTATCCTGTAAGAAAACTGCATATTTATTACCTTCTTCAGCGTCTTGATCAACTCTTTTTTGGACCAAGCTACAAACGTGACTGTAAACATCTTGTGGTCTATCAGCAGGCACTAAATTAACTTGACGTGCCCCTTCAATATCACCACCCAAAGCAGCATAATGTTGTAAACCATTACATGAACCATCTTGGTGAACGGTTATATGAGAGATATATTTAGTTGGGTCTTCAAGTTTATAAGCTTCGAATAATTCAAAACAAACTCCTAATACTTGCCAAGGCTTTTCAGCTGTAGTCCACCATGCATTTGGTGCATATGGATCCTTGACTGATTCAAAGGCATTGTGTAAATTCTCTTCAGCAAACTTTTCTCTTTCATCTAAAGAGACTTTATCAATACCATAAAGATTTGCTAAATGAATTTTTAACCATCTTAAACCACGTTCACCTAATTCTTTACCATCCCAAAATAAAAATAATGATCTGGTTAAATCATTACCTAAATGGTTAAAATGAGGTGATAATGGATAAGCTCTTCCTCTGAAATCAATGTTATGAGGGAAATACATTTTTTCACCAATAAAAGCTCTAGCGATTTCTAGCTTATAATTTAAATCACATCTTAATGATTTAAGTGAAGCACTTTGATTAACCACTTGTCTGACTTTTCTATTATATTCCAGTCTGACTTCAGGTTCTGCATTAGCAGGAATTGGTTCAGGTAATTCTAACTCATCAACAACTGGCGGAATATCTAAAAATTTTTCACCAGTGTTCCAATATTTGGTAATAACTTCAAGGACTCTTTTATTAACAGTCCAGGCAGTATTACCTAAGACATTTAATCCATCATAGATTTGATCTAAGTCACCTCTATTTGAAGCTGCCTTTAAATAAGCTAAAGTTTCAGGAGAGTCCTTAGTTCTAACTAAATTAGTTGGAGAATAATGGTGACCACCATCATTATATGAGGTCCAAGGTCTTGGTGGAGTTAACATTGGTAAGAAATGAGGTTGAATGATACCACCACCAACATCAACGGATAACTTTTTAATAATGTTTTTATGAAGTTTCAAAATACCAAGTTTTTGACCTTGAATAAATTGAAAAGTATGAAAGAATGCTGGTTGTAATCCTTCAACTTTTTTACCAGTCGATGGATTAATACCTTCAACTTTAACTTTTGCAACATTAATAAGTAATGAAACTAATACAGAACCAAGTCTGGCTTGTAATGCATTATCCCATTCATTTGGAATGACATCTTCATTTGATGTGTTTTTATCTTTTGCAACTTTTAAAATCCTTGACCATTGTCTTGCACTTCTTGATTTTTTTGGAACCACTTTGTTAACTGATTCCATTAATTTTTGAGATCTATATTCAAGTTCAATGGCTTTACCAACAGTAATTAATGCTCTAGCAGATCTTGCACCATCAGCAGCACCACCAGTTGAATTTAATCTTAAAAGCTCCAATATAGTCACAGCACACATTTTCTCTGGTGGTACTAAAGTAATATATGGAGCATAATGAACTCTATCTTTAAAAAGAGATTTATCATCACAATTTTTAATAGTTATTTCACCTTTTAAAATTAATTCACATTGTCTAACTTCCTCTTTAACATAAGGAATTAACTCTTGTAGCCATTCGTATAAAGTAGCGTTAAGAGTTTTAGAAACATTATAATCACCTCTACGTTGCATCTCTTCATATTCATGTTTCCATTTTTCTCTTGCAGAATCAGTACCTCTTAACTCAATAGATCTTTGTCTAGATTCATTAAAAGTATCTAAAGCTTCATTGAATTTTTGGCGTTGTTCATCAGTTTGTAATTGTTGGTACAATGAAAAATAATCACTTTTTTCAGCAGCACTAATATTAATGCCTTGAATTTCATTTTCTAAATTATTAATTAATTCATTTAAACTGTTTTCAGGAATATTATCTTTTAATCCTAATAACGTATGTCTAACCACTTTTAAACCGAATGAATCGACTTCTTTTAAAGGTTCAGCATCTTTTTCGATCATAGGAACTGCTTTACCTTCAGCAAAATAAGGATTTTCGGGTTCAATTTCTTCTATATCCTTATCCAGCTTGATTTGTTCAAATAATGCAATGAAATCGGGGGCTATATGTTTATCAGTTAATTCAAATTTATAATCTTTTAATATCTTGGTTAAATAATCAAATCCTAAAATATCAACATGAGCTAAAGTATCTTTACATAACTTTGGGTTCTGAATCAATTCTTTCATATAATCATTATACCTCTTTTCATTTTCGTCTTTAAGACATTTGAATAAAAAAATTGCATAAGTTTTATCAGTCGGATCTAGACTTTTTGATTTTGCAAGTTTATTAAAATATTTTTCAACAGAAGCAATGGTTGAACTATCTTCTTTGGATAATGCTTCAAGGTATTTGTTGACGGAAAACATATTATCTTTATTAGTAGACATCAAAGGGAAACTTGCTTTTAAGATTTTATCAGCTCTCTCGAAATTTTTCAGTGATAAAAGTGCATCTAATAAAGTCTGTAAATATATAGCATCCTTACCAAAATTACTATCGGCAATGTTATCATATTGTGAAGTCCAAGCACCTGTTGTTGTCTTTTCGTTTACTTTGGAATAAGTACTAGGTTGGATATCGTTAAATGCCTTATTAGTTCTTTCAATCGAGTTTTTATATTTTAATGTGGAAAGAAAAGTGTTATATGAAGGGGAATTTTCCGAACTTTTTGAGCTGTTAAATCTTGTTTGTAACAAACTTGAAGGTTTTTGAACATAACCTTTCAAGTTACAAGATTTTACATTCCTTGAACTCCAACGAATCATTATATTCAACTTGCGATGAGGTATACGGAATGAAAAATTAAGTTAGCTGCGAAAGCTTATTTCGACCCAGGGTGTAGTTTTAAGTTCGGTTAAATAAAGTGAAGATCGTGGTCGATGAGGCAGTCAGAGAATGTCGACAGATATTTACCAGCGTTCAAAAGAGCAAAAGACCGTTGTGGCCCCAAACTTACCATTACTAATTTACAAAATGTGGTTATAATTATTTTGTCACGTGATGGGATGATTTTTTCCGTCCCATCTGAGCGTGAAAAGTGACAAGGCAGAAACAGCAAAAACCGTTCAAAATTATTCAAAATTATTCATTGAAGACATACGTTACTCTATAACCCCATCTCAGCTTGCAAAGCTTTCAAAGCCTCTTCATCTTCATCCTCCTCCTTTGCTTGAGGTTTAACTTTATTAACCGTTGGGAAATTTGGAAGCAGTTCCCCTTCAACAGCAGCAGGTTTAGCAGCAACCTTCTGTGGCTGTTTGTGTTCTTGTTCTTCTTGTTGTAGCATGGCCAACTCCTCATCTAATTCATCTTCATCAACATAATCATTACCCACAGGTCTCGATATAGCTTCCGATATCTCATCGGCCAACTCGACTTGTTCTCTAATATCGTCCATGGTGTTTTCCACTTTATCGACATCATATTCTCCATGAATTTGCTTCATGGCACTAGCACCTTGTTTCATGGCCTTCATGGTTTCTAAGTTCAAGTTGGCACTTTCAATGGCAGTTAATTGGGTCTCTAAAGAGTCGATTTGGTTTTCTATTTTCATTAAATTGGCTTCGTAGCCTTTCTTTCTTTTCAAGGCGTTTTTGGCCAACGCTTTGTTTGTGGAGATGTGTTTTCTGGCTAATGCATCTTGATCGGATATTTGGGATTCTAAGTGGGCTCTTTTCTTATTTAACATTTGGATATGTTCACGCAACTCGACGATTGCCCTTTTAGGCAACTCTTTTTTCTGTTGTTTGTTACCTCCAAAAAAGTAGTTCCACATGGTTTAGTACGTATTTCTTAGGGTGATGGTGGGAATAGAAAGGTGTTTTGGGAGAAATAACCCTTGATGACTGCGGGAGAGCTGAGCGCGCACGACCGAGATTATCTATTATGCTACTTAGGGTATGGAGACAGATGGGGGGTTGGAGCTGGTGATGTGTGGATGTGTTGATGGTCTGGGGGATGTGGTATAGTTGGGGTTGGTGTGGGAAACGCAGATGGCATGGTATAGACGAATTGGCGTATGAGTTGCAGCCGTTGTGTCCTGCAGATAAGCGTGCTGGTTATCGAGATGGTATCACCAGAGACGGTAGACTGGCACTACGATGGTGCCAAACTGGCTACACAATCACTCTTATACGTCTGCCACCTCAGTGTACTCTAGCTCTATTCTACCTGTGTCTACTCTGCCTCCGTCTCTCTGACCCTCTACCACGCCTACTCTCCCTAACTCACCAACACCCAGATCAAAAAGAAAAATATCAACACCCCAAATATCTTCAAAAATAACCACCGATTACTAGATATATGTGCATAGTACTTCAACAACTCTCTTTGTGCCCCCGAGATGTTCATATTAATGTCCTCGACATTCTGGTCAATTCTTTGGATCTGTTCACCTTGTTCAGAGACCATAGTAGCCAATTGTTGAAATAAATTCCCAACTTCATTGATGGTACTTTCAATAGTTTCAACTGCTGAGCTTCTTTGTTGAAGATATTGCTGACTTTGATCTTCCATCATCAAAAGTTGTTGAGTCTGGTCAGGTATCGATAAGAATTCACCGTTATTATAGTTTGAATAAGGTTCAGAAACCCCTGGATCTGCATTTGGATCCACATTAAATGAATCATTTGACATGGAATATGGATTATCTCCTATATGCAAATTTGACTGATCATTAGGACCGGGACTCACAGAAGTACTATGGAGATTGGTGGTAGCAGAAAGGAAATTTTCAGTTCTATTTTTATTAAGAATTTCGTTTTTTTGTCTTATTTCCAACACATTTTTGAATTCTCCAGAAATATTCTTCATTTTGGAGTTTAACAAGTTTAAAACATTCTTGGAATATTGATTAATTTGAGAATCTATAGCAATATTTGAATTATTTTTTAAATTTTTCTGTAAATTACTGATGTTTTGCTCTATTTTAAAGATATCTTGTTTGATAACATAAGTTAATTCGCCTATTTCGATTGGTTTATCATCGAAAAGTGGTTTACGTTTGGCTAATAATGCTAATTTACTAAGTAATTCTGTGGTATGACCGATATCTTTAGCAATTACACTTGCTTGTTGACTAAATTGGGATCTTTGTTTAGGAGTGTTATTAGGCCTGTTTAAATTATGATTTTTCTTATTGATCTTATCAAAGGATTGAACACATTGTTGGAATTCAAATGTTCTATTCTGAATACTTAATGACATGTCAATGTGCTGGCGCTGAAGTTGATGTTTGAGATTTTTCACAGGTGCGAAAAGGCGTATTTTTGAGGTGCGCTGGTTGTGCTGGCTGGAGAACAGACCAGTGAAGTTTGGGTGTTGGAGATGGGATAAGGTGGTTTAGAGGTGTGATGGTGGATGATGATGGTTTGTAGAGGGTTTATAGATTTTTATAGGATTTTTAGATTTTTGTAATTATGGATTTGGCGATATTTATATATTTTGAGCGTAAATAGGAGGTGAATAAGTGTGTTTATTGCATTAGATCACGATAAGGGATTTAAGAGGGTATATTGTCAGAAGACACACAGTCAGAGGCACACGGTCTAGAGAACACACCAGTATGAATTCGACGGTATACAGCGGATCTTTACTCTTTTGATGGGCTAAACGACTACTCACTGGCTGCAAAATATACGATCTTGGCCTCTTCCCATCTCCTGTCTCATCTCTCTTTCTCCAGCAGTCTTCCTCTGTATTTATTCCTCCCCAGCCCCATCTTCCCCCGTATATCATACACTCACTACCCCCATGCCAACCCCCCTGCAACATCCACCTTTCATGCCTCCCATCCCATCCCATCATATCTCTATCACCTAAATCACCGTCGTGCGCGCACCACATTAGCCGATTTAAAAATGAAAACAAACCTCAACAAACTTTTCGAACGTTAATATTTATTGTTAATATGAGAGAAATTGTATGTATACCGAATTACCGTCCTTCTCCTTCATAATCTCCCAAACGGCTCCAAATCACGTCAATTGTCCATCAAACGCTTTCTTCCGCTCCTATTGGCCCCAATTACCACCCGATTCACTGGTGTTTATTTGTTTTGATTTTTCATCCCTACGCGCAAGATCAACCAACAGGTGGTGATGCCGCCAGGCCTCCATGGATTGATGATCCGTGATGATCCACACGCGTAAACGAACCGGAAGAGCTATGATATGTGTTCAAAAACGACAGAAATCGAGGCGTTTTTGACGGCAGTCAGCGTGACATATGGGCGATGAGTGTCTAAGATACCACCGACGGAAACACACTCTTTTTCAATTACTAACATTGTAGATTCATCTTTCCACCGGTCAATGTGGTAACCAAATTGGTGCTGCGTTCTGGGAAACTATTTGTGGCGAACATGGGTTAGATAATAACGGGAATTATCACGGAGTTGATGATGTTCAAAAATCCAAATTAGATGTTTATTTTAATGAAGCTTCTTCAGGCAAATACGTCCCAAGAGCTGTTTTAGTTGATTTAGAACCAGGTACCATTGATACCGTGAAAACCTCCGGAATTGGTAACTTATTTAGACCTGATAACTATATTTTTGGTCAAAGTTCAGCCGGTAATGTTTGGGCTAAAGGTCATTATACTGAAGGGGCCGAATTAGTTGATTCAGTTTTAGAAGTTGTTAGAAGAGAAGCCGAAGGTTGTGATTCTTTACAAGGTTTCCAAATCACCCATTCTTTAGGTGGTGGTACTGGTTCTGGTATGGGTACTTTATTAATTTCTAAAATAAGAGAAGAATTTCCTGATAGAATGATGGCTACATTTTCTGTTGTTCCATCTCCAAAAACAAGTGATACCGTTATTGAACCTTATAATGCTACTTTATCTGTTCATCAATTAGTTGAAAATTCTGATGAAACTTTCTGTATTGATAATGAAGCTTTATATACTATTTGTCAAAGAACTTTAAAATTAAATCAACCAAGTTATCAAGAATTAAATCAATTAGTTTCAAGTGTAATGTCAGGTGTAACCACCAGTTTAAGATACCCAGGTCAATTAAATAGTGATTTAAGAAAATTAGCCGTTAATTTAGTTCCATTCCCAAGATTACATTTCTTTATGGTTGGTTATGCTCCATTAACTTCAATTAGCTCACAATCTTTTAGATCATTAACTGTACCAGAATTAACTCAACAAATGTTTGACTCAAAAAATATGATGGCAGCTTCAGATCCAAAGAATGGTAGATATTTAACTGTTGCCGCTTTCTTTAGAGGTAAAGTTTCAAGTAAAGAAGTTGATGATGAAATGCATAAAATTCAAACTAAAAATGCTCAATATTTTGTTGAATGGATTCCAAATAATGTGCAAACTGCTATTTGTTCTGTACCTCCAAAAGATTTAGATATGTCTGCTACTTTTATTGGTAATTCTACTTCAATTCAAGATTTATTTAAAAGAATTGGTGATCAATTTAGTGCTATGTTTAGAAGAAAAGCTTTCTTACATTGGTATACAAGTGAAGGTATGGATGAAATTGAATTTACTGAAGCTGAATCAAATATGCATGATTTAGTAAGTGAATATCAACAATATCAAGAAGCTGGTATTGATGAAGATGAAGGTGATTATGCTGAAGAGATGCCATTAGAAGATAATATGGAATAAACTTGTTTGTTTTAATGTATAATTAGTGTTCTAATTATCCCCTTTATTTCCTTTTTTATATTTCTCTAACTCTAAATTTAATGTTTAAATATATAAAAACTTATATTCAATGCTAATTACCTCTTAAGAAATTCTTGATAAAGTTATTCTTATCTACTGTACCGTATGCTTGTTGATCATCAAAATATCTTAATACATGACATTGTTGTTTCCAGAAATTAATCAACTCTTGAAATTCCATTTGTCCTTTCATATATAATACATTAGCAACACCGATATCGTTAACAAATCTTTGTCTTTCGAATTCTTGTCTAATTTTGGTCTTGATGTTTGAGACTGGCATATCTAATTCGTAGATATTACTCATTTCTTTGGAGTATCTCATGTATTTACGGTATAAATGCAAAACTCTCTTTCTTAATTCACCAGAAGTAGCTGAACGTCTGGTGGTTTCAGCAAATTCTGTAGCTAAAGTCATTGTGGATAATTTGTTTTCTGGTGGATTTGGTTGGTTGAAAAATTATCGCGGTGGTGCGCGCACGACAAAGTTTTTTTATTTACACGATAGTTTGCAGCCATTGAGGTGGTGTATAGTTTCTTTGGTTCAATAAGCTTGTTTATTATTCTAACTAACATCTATTTCCTTCCGAACCGACTTAAGCAACTCACTAGACGGATCTAATAGCTTTACAAATCTACACAATTCAAAACACCAGTCCCATTTACCTTCATCATCAAGTGATTTGATAATCTTTATTATGATAGTTTTATCATGATGGTCTAAATTAATAGAAGAATCTTCTGATTTAAGATTTAAGTAAATAATTAAAAAGTTGTAACATAACTCTGTATCATTATTGCTGAGTACTTTATTCATTAATTCAATTGGTGTGGTCTTCAATGCTGCAAAGAATTTTGACCAATAACTAAATTCTGTCTTTCTTAAACAATTAATATATATAGAATCATTTTCATAATGATTTATTAATGCAATCAATTTAGTAATAAGTGGATCATCAGCAGTTAAGTACTTAAATAATAATAATTCAAGGCAATAATTAAAATTTTGAAACCCACTAAATTTATCAATAATTGTTTGTTCAGATAACCCATTAATTAAATCGAATTCGATCATATTATTAAGAATAAGTTTATAATTAGCCTTTAATTTAAGGTAATTATCAGAGGTAATTAAATCTTGCATTCCAATCAAATTAATAGATTTCAATGTTTTACTAATTTTTAGAGGTTGGAAATTATCAAAATCAATTTTAATTGGAGTAATTTGAGATGGTGGCTCAATATCTTCAATTCCATCTTGAATATGGTTTGAAGAATCAAAAGATAAATCAATTAAATGATTTAAATTATAAATCAATACCAGATCCCCTTGGAAAAGGTAGATATACTGAATAATCTCTTTATGAATATCAAGTGAATCCATTTTATAATATTCAATAGAATCACTAATTTTAATTAATTGATAATAATTCTTTAACAAAATCTTATTAGACTCATTTTTAAGTATATAGAAATCACCATTATTAAGTAAAAGCAAGAAATCATCTTTATTAATAAGACTTATTTTAGATATCTTTTTGAAATCTAATTTTTCTTTAATACTTGAAAGATGAATGGTTTTTGTTAATTTAATGAAAAATTTATAATTTTTGTCATTTATTAAATGATCTTTAAATAGTTCAAATATAAGGATCTTTAAATTTGAATCGACAATAATTAACTTATTATCAATCAATTCAAAAGCTAACATTAAACTATTAAAATTTTGTCTCCAAATAATGAGATCACTATCAAAATTTATTTGATGTCCACCTTGTCCGTATTTTGTCATTGATACATTCAAAATAAGCATTTCATCAACCACCTCATCTTTACCATCAACTTCTTTAATTGATCTATTGATAAGAATTAAGAAATCATCAAACGAAACATGATCCATGATATTTAATGTTTCCATATAATAGTTCTTGAAATTAAACCAAAGAATATGATTATAATCCCAGGTATCTTTATTTTTGAATGGTGTTGAAATGGAGATTTTATCACCAAATGAAACCACAAATTGATTATATTTGTTCATTGAAATTTTGAAGTTTGAATTCAAATTCAATGCCACTTGTGATGGTGCAACTTCAAAATTGGTTAAAATATGCTGAAAAGCTGGAGTCAAGGGGAATTTAACTAGTTTATTATTACCATCTAATAAAGTTAAATATTTATAATTTACAAATATAAGTTCATTAATATTACAAAGAGTGTGAAGATCAAGTTTAAATATACGATTCTTTTCTTTTTCAATCAAAATAATCGAAAGCCCATTTGACATAATCGATAAAAATGATGTTTTCAAATAAGCAATACTTGTACCAATCTCTTTAGAATAATTTAAAGTATTAACAGTGATATTACCAAACTTGGAACAGATTAACCAGTATCCATTAATTTGATTAGTTAATACAAAAAACATCCCATTAGGATTCCAATCAATTTTTAAATCAATTTCCTCACCTAATGAAAAGGGAATATTCTTTAAAAACACCAATTTCTTATCATCCAACTTGAAAAGTCTCAAGTTAGGAACCGATGCAAACTTAATCACCACCAAATCATTCTGTGGATTAATACTCAAAGCTTCAATTCTATCAGGATTCTCAAAATCTCCCAATTTATATCCCTCTGGCTTTAATTCATTATCACCAAAGTCCAAATACCAGATCTGATATCGATCATTAACAAACAAAAAATAACCTTTATAGAATATCTTCGAAATGGCACCACCAGTGTACCATTCAAATTCTCTAATGTCAAAAACCTCGTTATTCATGGTTTTAATATTAATGATTTGTACCAATTCATTCGAATAAACAAAGAGATTATGACTATTTGTCTTCAACCAGAAATCTTCAATTCCAATTGACACCTTCAACACTTTAAAGATGGAAATTTTCACACCATCTATATGGAAATCGTCCAAGTCTTCCATCTGATAATTGTTAAGATGCTCTACATTTTCTAAATTGACCCGAGAATCATTGGCCATGATGCTTTTAGTGACGTTTTTTAAGATGGTGAACAAACTTTTCTGATTATTATTGAAGCTAATAGGCAAGGCCTTCTGCAAACACTCATTATTCTTTTCGTTAACTATTTCAAAACAGGACTTGGAATTGTCAATATTCAACTGGTAAATGATGATGTAATTGTCGTCGGTGACAACAAAAAGGTTTGCTACTGTGAGTTTCTGGAGTTTGGCGGTGTTAATTGATAGTTTTTTGGTTTTTATCAGGATGTTTTTACCGTACTGTTGTATGGAATCGGCATTACGTGTTGTTGAGGCCACAGGGATTAGTGTGTGTTGGTGGAATACCACGAGTCGTGTATCGGTTAATATGGCGATGTAGGGAGTATGGGGGATGTCAATGAGGTCTAGGAGCTCATCATTGACGAGCAATGGCACCAGTAGTTGAGGACAGCTATCTATCCAAACCATGATAAGTGCGCGGTGGGAGGATCGCTATGTGGAAGAGGTGCGGGAGGGCATGGCGCGGGAGGGCAGCGGAGGGTCGTGGTAGGCTGGGGCCGCGGGGGCCTGGCGGTAGGCACTTGTGACTTTTTGAGTCCTGAAAATGCCATGGGATAATGGGTTAAAGCCATAGGCTAATAAGATAATGCCATGGATGATAAACTAGAATGAGAGAAATCAACAGTTCTCTCTCAAATGGCAAGAATTAGACACCGTTAAGGAGAGAATGAGTGCACTGTATTTTTAAATGTGCTCAGTTAACAAAGTGTTTTTTGTGCAGGGTGGTAATTCGAGAATTAATTACCATGTTAATAAGTTTGTATATTTATTTTTTTCCGCTGTTCAAGCTCATAGACTCTATAAACCAAACCAAAATCTCTATTTGAGTAGGGTTAGTTACTGAGTATTATATGAATAGGTGGTAAAAAAACAAAAAAAGAAAGGGGGCGAGCTGGGAATTGAACCCAGGGCCTCTCGCATACTTGAATATGCTTTCCACTGCTAGGCAGTAGTCGCTGTAAACCCAAAGCGAGAATCATACCACTAGACCACACGCCCTTATCTGGAAATGGTTTTGTCGAAATCCAATATGAGTTATGTTGAGAAGAAGACACACTACTATCTTTTCTAGAGATGTCTGTTGGGTTAATTTCTATAAAACAAAAGCAGAAAAGTGTTTCGAATATTATTCTCTATACATCTGGTCTTTAAAAATGCAAAATATTTGTTTCTGGTTCTGTTGCAAGAAGCTGAAAATATTAATTTCAAAATCGAGAGTTCACCAAGAATATGATGAAAATTAACCATATTTCAGTCCAGAAGTGGGCCACAAGCTTAATAAACCACTATATATGAATAAAATATGCAAAGAACACATTAGTAACACGAATATAGTTCCTTACAAGGCACTAGATGGGCCATATTCATGGCTCATTCCATCAGTTTGATCACCTCTCTTAAAACGCATATAATGTTAGGAATTTTAAGGCGATTCCAGAGATAATACAGAGTAAACCCAATATTACACTACAGGATCTAATATAGTCATCAATATATAATAATTTAACGTCTCTAGCGCATTAACCTCCGCACATTGTCAAGCTGTTCGCTCGAATTAGGACGATTCACGGACGGAAAATCAAGAAAGTAGAAGCGGAATTTTTACAAGTTCGGACTGTAGAAATTTAATTAACAAACATGGTACGTCAAGAACACTTTGGAGTCGAGCAATTTATGGATAAATATGAAACGAATGTCAAGCATAATATGGGAGAAACTTGTTGTGCTTCAATTAGTGTGGAAGATATTATCAGCTTTTACCCAGAAGCCGAGCGAGATCAGTTAAGAACGGAATTGTCAAAAAAAATCTTTGAAACTAAATTAACTTATGGGGAAATCAAGGGAACTGAAGAATTGAAACAACAGATTGCCAAGTTGTTCAATCATGAAACATCAGACCCAATTGGCCCTGAAAATATTGTTATCACTAATGGTGCAATTGGTGCCAATTTTCTTTCTTTTTACTCTTTAGTTAATCCAGAAGACTACGTCATTGCTGTTTCTCCAAGCTATCAACAATTGACTAGTGTTCCTAATGTATTTTCGCGGGATCATGTGGTCAAGTACGATATTAAATTCGAGGATAACTATGAACCCAACTTGGAAGTTTTCCAAGACTTGGTTGAAAAATACCATCCAAAATTAGTTATCTTGAGCAACCCTAATAACCCAACTGGTTACGTCTGGGATAATGTGACTCTTGGTAAAATAATAGACATCTGTAAACCACACGGCACTTATATTTTAACTGATGAGGTTTACCGTCCTCTTTATCATTCTACTTCTGCACCTACTTCAAGTATTATTAACTTGGGTTATTCAAAGACCATCAGTAGTGGATCCATGTCAAAGCTGTTTTCAATGGCTGGTGTTAGATTAGGTTGGTTGGTTACTAGGGACAAGGATGTGCTTGATGATTTGTATAGTAAGAGGGATTATAACACTATCTCTATTTCTAGAATTGATGATGCTATCAGTACTTTTGCATTGTCCAAATCTGAAAAGGTCTTGGAAAGAAACTACGATTTATGTACTAAAAATTTGAAAGTTATCGATGACTTTATCGCTGATTCCAAGGGATTAATTAGTTGGGTTAGGCCAAAAGGTGGAGCTACAGCTTTTATTAAAATCAATGCAGATATCGATACTTATGACTTTTGTGTTCAGCTTATCGAAAAATATGACACTTTAGCGGTTCCTGGAGAAGTATTTGAAGCTAAAGGGTATATTAGAATTGGGTTTGGTAACACCACTGAAGATTTAGTTGAAGGGTTTAAGTATATGAAACAAGAGTTTATTTCTAGAGGACTCTGGAGAAATTAAATTTGGCAGAAATTACATTTTGACTTTAGTAGTATGTAAATTTCACTATATAGAATTACATAACTCATTAAATATTTAATTAAATATTCCAGTGAACTAGAAAGGATTATAGGATATTTGCTTGTAATATATAGGTCTATAAGATATGAGACTATTACAGACAGATAAGCATTTTATCTCTTTCAGTGCAAGGGAATAAAGAGTCTAGGTAGTTGGGGATTGTATCGAAATTAAGTAGTATGCACATTGTCTTCTCTTAGGCTGCAAGAATATTCACACAAGATCAGAAATCGTCAATGGCTCATATACCTCTTTTAAACAGTAACTGCACTGGTCCAACTGTGCTAGGGTAGCTGTACTAGGGCAACTACACTCGCCCATCTACACTGGAGTACCGATCTTAAACAAGATCCACCCAAAGATTAGAAAGCACTAGAGTGATAAGAGAAATTACAATCAAAGTAGAAACAGGCATTTAACAAAAGTTCTAATGACCTTTTTATTTATACAAATATTAAATAAAAAATATTAACGGTAAGATTTTTGGAATCTTGCTCTGGCACCACGACCACCGAATTTCTTTGGTTCCATTCTTCTTGAGTCGGCAACTAATAAAGTTTTATCGTAACTGGTGAAAATTTTCTTTAATTCGTTTTTAGAAGCTTCATCAACGTATTTTTGGTGGTAAGCAATTAAACCTTTAGCAATGGCTTGTCTGATAGCGTAAACTTGTGAAACGTGACCACCACCGGTGACTTTAACTCTAATATCTAAGTTTTGGAATTTATCTAAACCAACTAAAGTTAATGGTTCGTAAACTTTGAATCTTAAGATTTCTGGTTCGACTAAAGTGATTGGAGAACCGTTGACTTTGATTAAACCTTTACCGGCTTTAACATGAGCAACAGCAGTTGCAGTTTTCTTTTTACCAAAAGTCTAGAAAATAGTTAGTATTTAATCGGTGAAAAATTTAAATAAAGTGTGCTAAAAAACGTATATCAAGTGATTTATGGGATCAAACAAAACATTCAAATTGGCTGGCATAACTTTGAATCATTGGAGGGAATTATTTGCTAAGTTATTGGTGATTCTTATAAAATTCCCAAATTTTTCACTCTGGAACAAATCACTACAAGCAGGACATGAAACCTGGGGATAAAGAACGGTTTCAATACATTTCTATGGATTAAAGACTTCTCTAAGATTCTTGAACGTCTAGTGAACACAACTTCTACTACTTTAAACAATATTACATACTTGAACAGATGGAGTTGACATGATTATGGTATAAAAATTTTTTTTGCTCGCTTTGAAAAATTTTCTGAATACTCAAGGACTGCAGATAAACCAATAAACTTAGCCAATTAACCGGGTGCCACACGACTTTTGTGATTGAAGTTTGTGCGAACATTTGGGGAGCGACGCCAAGGGCCACTGCAAACGGAGGGGGATGCGGGCGCCTGCATATAGCCCATAGACCAGTATATACGCGGGCGGACCAGAGTAAACTGCGGCCAAACGGATTCGCGCACATGACCAGCGTGACTGCTGTTTGGGATTTGGTTACACAAAATGGCCTCCAGTGGTCGCGAATTATTCTCATCAAGTTACCACTCCAAATTACACAAAAATTGGCGCCAATATCTCGGTTGACCCACGACTTTGAATGTAGCGAGTGCGGTTGGAAAAAAATTTTTCAATAGTGAAAAGTTTTATAACTAAACTTCTTTTTAAAGATGGCCATCGGAAAGAATTTACCAATCTTAAAAAACCATTTCAGAAAGCTCTGGCAAAAAAGAGTCAAAGTTCACTTTGACCAAGCCGGTAAAAAAGCTAGCAGAAGACAAAGCAGATTACAAAAAATCGCTAAAGAATCTCCAAAACCAGTTGACACTTTAAAACCAGTTATTAGATGTCCAACCATCAAATACAACAGAAAATTAAGAGCAGGTAGAGGTTTCACTTTAGCTGAATTAAAAGCTGTTGGTTTAACTCCAAAATACGCTAGAACTATTGGTATTTCTGTTGACCACAGAAGAGTTAACAGAAACGAAGAAACTTTCGAATTAAACGTCAAAAGATTACAAGAATACAAATCTAAATTAGTTGTATTTGACAAGAAAACTACCAAAGAAGAAATTGCTAAATTTAACAGTGCTTCTATTGCTTCAGCTTTCCCAGTTGAACAATTACCAGTTGAATCTGAACCAAGAGCCGTCAACGTTCCAGAACAAACTGCTTACAGCACTTTAAGATCAGCCAGATCTGACAAGAAATACAAAGGTATTAGAGAAAAGAGAGCTAAAGCTAAAGCTGAAGCTGAAGCTGACAAAAAGAAGAAGTAAGCATGAATATGTAGATATATATACTTCATAGGAATTTATAATCTATTGGTAATGTAATTAGTGGGGCTGCGTCTTTGGATAAGGTTCTCTTATATACTTAATATATGTATAATTATAGATGAAGATTTTTCGTCGATGAGATGCGTTAGAGTGGTTAACCTTAGATAACGGTTAGAGGTTAAGCTGGCGTGGCTACCTTGGCCAAACTATGCCTGTCCCTTGCAACCAGCGCAATTCAGAGCGTCGTTTAAAAGAATTTGTATTAATCTAAATAGTATGATATAATTTACATCTAATCGAATAAACCCATACCCATATCATCATCAGATTCTTCCTTTTCTTCTTCTTTTTCTTCTTCAGCAGCAGCTTCTTCAGAAGCACCAGCAGCAGCACCGGCAGCTGGAGCAGCAGCAGCAGGACCAGAAGAAATGTTGAAGAATAATTCTTTTAAGTCTTGACCAGCTAAAGCTTTAGCGTAAATGTCAGCCCAGATACCTTCAACTTCAACGTTAGCCTTTTGGACTAAGGTTAATAAGTTTTCACTGGAGATTTCGATTTCGGAATCAGCTAAGATTAAAGCAGCGTATGATAAACTTGTTTCGATAGACATTACTAGAAATAATCAATTTAAGCTCTTGCAGACTAATTCTTAGTATACTTGATATAAATTTTTCACTGAGGAAAAGTTTTCGCAGAATGTGCGACGAGGGCTGCGCGCACGTGCGGGCGATTAGGGCTCAGAAATCGGTGCTTAGGTTATGGATGAATATAGTTGGAGGGTGCGAGGAAGGGAGCTAGGTATTGGATAATGATAGTTGTGGTATTGGTATTGTGATGTTTAAGCAAAATCAAGAGGAAATTGGTTATTATACATTGTAAAATGAAACATGTATATTGAATGAAGACTTAGAGCATTTGCAAAAAAGGCAATCTTAAACTAACTGAAATTGCTCGTATGGCGCAGTGGTAGCGCAGCAGATTGCAAATCTGTTGGTCCTTAGTTCGAATCTGAGTGCGAGCTTTTCGTTTTTTTTTTGCAGCCAATAGATTCAACGATTATTGCTATCTATACATAGAATAATGGTAACCACAATATAAATTTAGAGAAATAAAATCCATAAGCCATATATTATAAATATTAAAATGCAAAATGCTCCGTATAAATAGGTACAGAATGACTCTTAGCATAAGCCTGGGCATCAGCTATAAGAGAATCAGGTCCACATGCTATAAGAAGATCAGTAGAAGTAACGTCATTTAAATTAGGACGACCCGTATTAACTCTCATTTCGGTGTTCATCTCTGACATTTCAAAACTATTCAACAAATTTTCATCATCTGCTTCATTATCAATTTGAGTTACATACAAACTAGTTTGAGTATTATAAAGATTGTAATGATTTAAAAGGTTTAAATCGTTTTGGTGCTTAACACACCAAATCAAGTTAAATTTCATATTTGGATAGTAAAGAATAATTGATAAAGCAACTGAAATTCCAGTACCACCGACGAAAAGAGTGATATTACTATAGTTTTTAAGGTACAACATTGAATTAAACGGTAATGAAACACGATAGGTTTCATTCAATGAAAATTTAAACCGATTATGATGGTTTATAATCAAGTTTAGGTGTTCATTATGATAGACTACCGTATACGGATGAGAAGCTTGAAACCAGCTTAATAAACCCGTATCATTCAAACGAAGATGCGACGCTGGTAGAGTTGTAGGGTAGTCTATAGGTTTTTCAAGTACAATTATAGAATAACGAGCAAAATGGTGGATATCAATGACTTTAACTGTGTTATAAGTTAACTTCATAACCATCTGCCATACAAGTAAAACCACATTTAAGGCCGTCAAAATCAGAACTCCGGGTCTGGCATGGAATTCTATCAATATAATGAATAATAATACACAAATATTATGTGAAATATAAAAGAGTCTATAATTTCTACTTCTTACCAATTTAATGGATACCACTATAAGATACAAAAATGCCCCAAACATGACCACTCCAAGGAAGTTGAGTAACCTTAAAGCTTTAAAAAATTCTCCCGCAACAGCCCATTTGATAAAGTAACCAATTGAATGAGCCGATGCAAGTAAAATAATTAACCGTGATAGCCATTTATGGAATCCAATAAAGATGGTATAATTTAAAATATTGGGACGAAGGACCAAAAGAAGGTCCAATGTAACCAAAGCATAACCAATTCTTCCTAGACGTTTTAGGAAAATTGATAGATGTTCTATAAATTCATGAAATAACGGTACATGGAACAAAGTAACCAAAATGCACCAAATGAGTACATGTAACCAAGTTGGAATTGACCAGAAAGATGATTTATTGATGAATCTGGATTTCTGTCTTTTTTCATAATATATCACAGCAGCTAAGTACACAAGTGATAGTCCAAGTATCATATACCCATACTTGACATTGGCAAAATGGTGGTCACCATGTCTTTTGTCTAGGTCCATTGAATAAATAATGTGCGATACAAGTTACCACCATCACGTGAGAAAATTATACCCGACTGAGAACACAAATCTAGCCAGAAAAACTTGATCAAAATCGGTCCGATTCTCAACCTTCTTTCACTGCCTTTTTTGGAGTTATACTTCGCACGTGACGCCGATCCAAGTGGCTAGTGCATTGCAGCGCATTATCTCGGTCGAAAAATTTCAACCTAGCTTGTTTCATGATGTCATTTGGTGACGAAAGCCTTCTAAATATAACTAGACATGACGTAAAATGACAGCTAAATCACCCACTATACTTCTAAATCTCTTCTAAATTATTATAACCTAATGTACATCGCATTAACCTCTAAGACAGATTTTATAAGCAACTTCAGGGACTTAGTTAAGCTTTTTCTAAAATGACCTCTAAGTCGCAACCTTAGTTATAATCAGAAACCCAACACAATAGAATAAGGTTGGTCTACATTTGGCTAGATAGTACATCTTTACCAACACCCGAATCGTACATGAGCTCTACACCCAACAGAAGGTTAACAGCCTGAAATGACTTAAAATTAGATAAGCAACCGACATAAAATTACACATGTGACATTAACTTAGGTACATTAAAGATAGTTGGTATATTAGATTGGTTAGATAAGAAATCTAGCTTACAGATGAAGAATGTGTAAAGAAATATTACTAGTATATATTTATATAGATCGATAGTCGTCAGCTAATAATTACTCTTTTTATGTACACCTAAGTTAATACATAACCATTCAGTGAAGATCCCTACGGAGTACACGTGACTTTAGAGTTTATGTGTGCCAGCTTTATCTGTGGCGATCGCCGATTCCTACAGTTGATGCAGTACTTCACGTGATGAAGCCTGTAATAAAGCAAGAGATGAACGGATTTAACAGCTGAAATTTTGAGTGAAAAATAGGGGGATAATATGGAACATCAATTATCATCAGAAAATATTCATAATGATATCAGCAATGTAGTATCCGTTGGATAAGCGAAAGTGTCTAACTACTTGACGCATATCGAACTAAATATTAAAAATGCATCCCCGAAAATGCCCTTTTAGGCAAACGAGTGCGGCGTAGACGGCTTAGACGGAGGAGTTGCGGCGCAGGTTACAGAAGATAAGACGGAACCCCATCATAAGTTTGAGCTATTTTGAATTTCAGTTTAGGAAATCGGAATGATTGAATTAATTAAGCTTTAGTATAATACTATTAAAAAAGGTTAAGAAATTTCACTATGGTTAATACCTAACTTGATTGACAAGAATTGCTCTAGAGGGCCGCAAGGTGACTGCATGATTAGTGACATATTGAGGACATATTGAGGACAAATGAGGACAAATTGAGGACATATTGACACACCCTCAATTTAGCGGATCCCCGTACCACGGGCTCATTATTAGCTTAATTCAACCTTCGTTGCATATTGTTTGAGACACTTTGTCTAGATGGGAATATTTTCTCTGTCACACTCGCCACAAATTATGAATCACCTCGATTACAGCGAGCTAAAAAAAATTATAAACTTTAATGCTGAGATCCGACTTCTACTTCCTCGGGTCTGGATACAAATTTGATAAATGAGGGTTTTTGTTACATAAGCAATAGACCCGAAACGAATTTGTTAAGGCAATCTAGGCGATAATGGAGTATCGAACCGAACCGGACCAATTGAATTATGGCAATAGCAAGGCATCTTGCAAGTTAAGGTTGTTAAAACCCTTTAAATTGTGACCCTTAAAAGCCTGTACTGGTGTTTTAGGCTTGTATCTAGATCCCATTATGAAAGTACCCAAAAATAATCGTTGACCGGGGTTCCTTCTATTGATGGTGATCCCCTCTAAAAAAGCCTTCTCAGACACCAGCGGAAATAGCGATAAAACGTCACCAGTTATCATGACAATATTATAGTGCATATGTCTCAGGTAAGTTTAATATATCCTACAAACAGTGTTTTAGTAACAGGACATATAGGTGATGTAACAGTCGAGCGCTAAGACACATTGTCATTAACCACAATTTGAGGCTAATGCGGCGGCGATAAAAAGAAAGTATTTAATTCGTAATTGATGGTACATGAGGTTGCCGAATAGGGGAACCGAGAGGTATGTACAGAAGAATCAGGGCCCGGGGGACACGATGCGAGCACAGCAAAATTGTCAGACATGAGGCCACAAGATTGGATACACCTTCAATAATCATTATGGTTAATATCACTCATCTCATCAATACCACCACTTAATACATCTCACTTAATAAAATATCGCAAACAATTACTGATTGTTCTAATTATACTCTAACTTTAACCAGATTAAAGTTTAATTCCGGGTCCGGTAGGTTATGTAAGTCTGGTGTCCGACCGGATTTCCCTTTTAGGAAAAGGGCCCAGGTTCTTGAGATTGTGTCTGTCAGTGGGTACATTTCGACTATATAAGTAACCTGTAACCCCCGTTTTTAGAAATTATCAATATCAAATATACAATGGTTTACTCTAAAGAACCTGTTAAGTGGAAAGCCTATCAATTTAGTGATCCATTCGCTACTAGCTCCTTCTTTGTTTGTAACAAAGTTTCCAAAATTTTTTGTAGACCCGACTGTGACGCTAGGCCAAAGACAGACTTGAAGTCCGAAATTAAGTTTGTAGATTTTAGTGACGAGGCCCTTAAATTTGGTTACATTCCATGCAAATCTTGTGACCCAATCAACCAACCTTCAATCGATGTTGAATTATTGATCAAATGTGTTGCTCATGTCAATAAACAAATTGGATTTTTAAGTCCTTTAATCGATGAAGATGAAAGTTTCAACAACGATAAGATTAAAGAAAACATCTTGGAACTGAAAAAGGCCAATGAAGAACAAATCCTTAACGTTATCGAAAATAATAGCCGCCGCAAATCATTGCCTAATTTGAACAGTAAGTTATCAAGAGAAAGTATTGATAACGTCAACTTGTCCAAAAACGATGGTGATCATTATAGACTTGTGGATTTGGCTTGTAGACATTTGGCTTCAGCTGCTGCTGTTAATTTGTTTTTCCCTAAAAAATATGTCGAAGACGACATGACTGGCGGTAAAAAGAAAAGAAGAAGAGGTGGTGTTTTGGGGTTCAAAGAATTGGCTGCAAAGTCCAAATTAAGTGCATGGCATTTCCACCGTGTGTTTAAAAGTGTTACTGGTTTAACGCCAAAGACATACGGAGATAAATGTAATGAATACCTTGAAAATTTCAAGGATTCTAACTATATCAATAACTCCAAATTCCACCAATCTATAACGCCAGTGTCTAATTCAGAGAGCCCAATTGGGTACGATGAAGGATCCAATAAAAGGATCAAATTAGACAAAGACGTTATGGTTACACCTAAATCAAGTTCATCTATTATACCCGAAAACTTTATGTTTGAATTTGACCGTGCTAGTTCAGTACCCGATTTAAATAAATTCTATAAAAATGGTCAATTTATGGCTAATGAGCCAATTATTGACGGAAGTCTTGGAATTACACCACAATTGGGTGCAAATATGTTGAGTGAAGTTGAAGTTCCACCTATGAATACCATGGTTGCACCACTTGAACAACCAATGGAACCAGTTAGTCAACCAATTGAACATCAACTTGATCAAACACTTGTAGATCAACCAATTGCAAATGATGGATTTGATATTAATACCGATTCACTTTTTGGACATTGGAAACAAGATCAATGGAAACCAGAAGGGTTCCAAAATGTTTATGATACAAATGATGTTTATCCATTAGTGGATATCAATCCTATTG
Source organism: Yamadazyma epiphylla (assembly GCA_030571925.1). Lineage (NCBI taxonomy): Eukaryota > Fungi > Ascomycota > Pichiomycetes > Serinales > Debaryomycetaceae > Yamadazyma > Yamadazyma epiphylla. Next base: position 156,804 of record JAJLZA010000014.1, read on the forward strand.
ATGACTTTGGTAATGATAACGAATTTTTAGCGCTTAGTTTTTAAGTAGTAATGCAAGTAATGATGATTAAAGTATAGTAAGATAAGAGTAATTACGGTTATGGGGAAGGTTTAATCGGGAAGTAAAATTGGCGATTTTAGTATTGTCTAAAATTTAGTATTGTCTAAAATTTCGTAGTGTCTAAAAATAGAAGAGATAATGGTACGAGTATAATAAATATATTCTAGTTCCTAATTCATATATTAGGGTACATCATACAACCACCGTAGTCGTTGTATGATGTCTGTTGGCGATGCGTACGTGCATATGCGCTTAGTGGCCGAAATGCGCATCCAGACAGACAAATGCCTCCTCCACCCCCGGTTCCTGCACAGAGCACCCTTTTTCTCTGAGAAACAAAATTGGACCTCCTTTGTCTGAGCTCATTATTTCATGTACCTACTTGTTGTGTAATTGAAATTGCATAATCAATGAGGTTATTAAACAATAACATGTATGAAAGAAGAGGCAGTACCACCCGGAATTATACAAGTAATGCCGAGATTATTCTTAATTGCCTTAATTATTATTAAAGAATAACGTCAGTGGGCCTGCCGAATTATTATGTAAGTTACTGAAAGATTTGCGGATTATTATCTAATTCAAATTATTATCTAATAAATTTCAAATTTTCATATAACAATTATGGGGGTTGTTATAAAACTTAAAAGCCCTGTTTATGATATAATCGGTCATGTCATAATTTAGGATTGTATTATCAAATGCTTATATAATTATGTTTTATAAGTTTAATTTTTAATTTTTAATTGAAAATATTCTTATATAATCTTATATAATCTTACATATACTACATTTTCTTCTTCTTTAATTCCTCCAATTTTGAATCACTAAACTTTCTCTTTTCTCTTATTGATTTATCAAGTTCACTAACCGATGGTAAACCTTTAGGCTTAGAATCTGGTGATGGCGTTGAAATTACCGGAGTTGTATGATCTATAGAAGTTCTTGGAGTTGCAGGGTCCATTACCGGAAATGGATATTGAAATTTGGCGCTACCTGTGGTAGATGCAGTACTGGGTCCGGAAATCGACCCGCTTGGACCGGAGATGGAGCCGCCTGGACCGCCACTAGGCCCAGAAATCGACCCGCTTGGACCAGAGATCGACCCGCTGGGTCCAGAAATAGATCCGCTGGGTCCAGAAATAGATCCGCTGGGTCCAGAAATAGATCCGCTTGGACCAGAAATAGACCCATTTACAGACCCTGTCATTGGAGTTGAAACCATACCAGTAGTTGGAGTTGATGGTGCTTGATTAAATTGTGAACCAGTATTTGAAGTATTAGGTGTAGCACCAGAGTTATTACTACTTGTTGGTGGTTTAGGAGATCCAGAATTACCTGCAGTGGCTGTGGCCATCGTAGCACCTGGAATAGGCCCACCGGGAACTAATCCCGATGCAGTTCCTGCATTAGCGTTCGCACCGGATATGGCCGCGGAACTGGTGGTGGACCCAGAAGTGGGCCCTGCAGCAGGCGCACCCGTACCACTAGAAGTAGGACCTACAACATTAGTTTCTTTAGATAATGGAGAATATGATCTACTACCTCTATGATAAACACCTAAACCTAAGGGTTGATTTAATACAATCCCTGGTACATAAGGTTGAGGAGCAAATGGACCAGAAGTTTGTGGTTGATATGGTGAAAATGAATATTGAAATGTTGGTATTCCATTACTACCACTAGTACCACCCGCACCGGCAGCCGCACCGGCACCGGCACCACTACCACCTCCAGGATTACTCGTAGGTCCAGCATTAACATTAGGTGTACCAGCACCACTTTGTGAATTTAACGTTGGTGTAACTGGAGGTTTAAATTGAGGTACAGTGGCAGGTGCACTATTTGAACTTACATTAGGTGGTCTTTCAAGTTTAAATTCAGGATTTGAAGTTGGTTGAGTTGGTTGTCCTGAATCTTTCTCTTTACTTAATGAATAATATGGATTTAATGGATAATATTGAACTCCATTTAAATTATTACTACTAAAACTAGAATTAAATATTATAGAATTATTTAAATTTGTCATTAAATAGTGTTTAAAATTATTAAGATCGTTGGAGTTATTTGACTGCAAAATTTCAACCAACTTGATCATATTTTTTTGTTGGAACTTATAATCGTTCAAAAAATAATCAAACTTATTAAACAAGTTGGAGAGTTCGAACTTAAGGTTGTTGAAGTTATTTAAGAGCTCGAGGTACTTATCTATAGAGATATTTTGGTATTGGTAGTGATGGAAAGAGTCATCATCAGAGAGCGATGACCGTTGAGGAGCATGAACATGGCTAGGAACTTGAGTACCATGGCCAGGTATACCCCCAGGAACCAGTCCACCATGACCCACTTCACCCAGGCCCTGGTGTCCGTGTACAGCAGCAGCATGGGCAGCAGCAGCCTGCACGGCAGCAGCCTGGGCCGCCGCGGCATGAGCATGGGCAGGGTTCGACGTAGGCACTCCCGCCGTATGAAGTCCATGAATACTCCCCGTATGTACGTTCCCCGTATGTATCCCCCCTACTGCCGCGTGCGCTTGTATATGTTGCATAGGAACACCCAAATGGTGATCTAATACAATCTCCTTATTAATGTTCTTGGAGGACCGTCTCTTAATCATCTTCAAGCTCTCTAAATCACCTTTTTTGAACTGATTATTGGAATGTTTAAACTCCCAGTTGCCCAGGTTATTCTGCTCGTTGTCGTTGACTTTGTGGAAGCCATACATATTGAGTTGTCTTATAAAACTGGCGATATTTGTGTGTTTGAAATATTGACTTAACACCTTGGAAAATTCTTCATTGGGTAAGATATAGAAGGAATCGTTGGATGGGGTCCACCAGATTAGATGGTTGATGTTTGAGTCTTCCAACATGTCGTAAAGCTTGTGTATAAATATCGTTTGAGGTTTGTTCTTAGTGCCCGATATCTCAGGCATAGAATTGGAACGTTTACTCATGGTGGGTGTGTTGAATTTGGGCGCGATAAGGGTGCGTATGGCAAGTGCGACTATTTAAGTGATTTTTTCTCACATTCTGGCCGGGCGTTTTAGCGGTGTACAGGATGCGTTGCTTGAGAGATGCGGTTACTGACTGCAGAGTTTACGAAAGTAGCGAGTATAGGGGAGGAATGGTAGAGCAGAATTTGAAGGTTGGTGGGGGTTTTTTTGCGGTGTGGTTTGGGAATATTTTCGCCGGTGCGAAGCGAGGTCTAGTGCCGATGCGATCGTAAGCCGATGCGATGGTGTGTGGGAATGGGTTGGTTTTTATTATTTTAATAGACGGTTTTCTATACATTTGGGCTTATATAATTCTCTGTAACATTGGCCTTCACTGCACCGAGTATGCATCTAGGTGTTGCGTCCGCTGTAACGTTACATGCATCCTTCTCGGTTGTATGCAGGGCTTTCTTCTTTACTTGCCGAGGCATTAGTACCTATTTCAATCGTCTCAGATCCGTATGTTTACTAATAAGAACTGAAATATGCATGCACTTGGTTTTTTAATAGTTTGTGCTTATGTTTAAGGTTTTTCCGAATTCCACTGGACCCATTTTTTGGGTTAAATCTTTTTTTTCATCTCATCTCATTAAAATTTTCACCTGTAAAATTATATCGTTTCAAAGCTTATTTTATTTTGTATTGATTTTATTGATATGAAATTAAACCCTTCGTAAAACCTTAACTCTTGTCGAATCAAAATTTCTTGTGTCGATTTTCATGCAGATATTCCGTGAGGTACAGGGATTAGGCATTATTTCCTCCGAATGCACCTGCGGTTAATTATTTATCCGGTGAATTTGCAACCTGATGCAGGAGACTATATTTGAATTATGTGAAGATGAATGTTACATTAAGGAATATTAGGATCTGATCTGGAGGGGTATTGACCTAGTGTTTGCCGGTGTGTAAATACCCGGCACAACAAATTTAGAAATACAACTCAACACCGCTATAACCATACTATTAGCCCTTACCCTTTGTACATTACAATAATTATAAGCACTTATACCATGCACATCACAATTGAATAAGGCACTTTGGCCCTTATAAGCCCTATGTTTAATCACTATTGTTCTGTATATATTTCTCTCACAGTACAGCCCGTTCGTCTTAATTACTGCATCTACATTGAATTTTACCGTCAATTTTACCGCCCGGCCACCTCATACCATTAATTCTTTTCATATATTAATAACTATATTAATAACTATACCCTAAGCAAGATATCCTAAGCCAGATACCCTAAGCCAATCCAAACCCTTCATGTCCTTCTGTTATTGCTAACAATAATGATCCTCTTAAAGTCTCATAACTTTCATACGCTGGCAAATCAATTTGATTATAACAGGTATGAGAACTTGGTAACCTCTCGGTACTACCATAATCTCTATGAATATTAAATTTGGCGGTACCATGAGGTCCACTAAGTTCTTTAAACCCATTTAATGGAACTTTTGAAGTACCGGTTGCAAATTGAAGTAATTTAGCTCTTTCTTCATTATCAAAAGATTTAACCGCTCTCCAAAACCATTGGATTTGAATAGATGATGGTAAATAATTGGTATAAGTGGTATGTAATTGCCAATCATCAACATCTATATCTGGTAATCCACTAATGAGTAATTCTAATTCTTGTTCATCAAATATAGAAACAAGATCTTCAGGGATTATTTCATGGAATCCCATCAAGAAATTATCCATTTGTTCAGTAACTGAAGTTTGTAAACGATATTCAACAACTAATTTAACATATTCTTGTTTATTTTCTTCAGTTACTGGGATATTTCTTCCATTTGGTATTAAATCAATGATTTTCTTTTCTCCATAATCATCAGTTTCAACTGAGAAATCTTCAGTTATAACATCAGTGATATCATTTTCAAGCATCCACATCAATGATTTAAAATATTCAAGATCAAGGGTTTCCATGTCTTTTAATGAAACTTTTCTACCCAAGATTCGTTTATAAACAGCTCTACTAAAATGACAATCCAAGAAACAATTATCATAGATAGCTTTACCAATGATTCTTCCAATAAATTTAAAGAAAGAAAGATGTTCAGGGTTGATATAAGAGATTCTATTTGGATGATAAGTATTTTCATCACTTGCAACTGGAGTAAAAAGTGCATAATCTGGATTAAACATTTGTTTAGATAACACTTGATACCATTCTCTAGTAACACCACCTGCATCAACACCTTGTTCTCCTTTAAAAACCACCTCAAGATCATTATTTCTAAATTCATCTTTTGATTTAAAGAATAACGACCGATAACTATCTAAAAATACTTGATCTCTACGAACATTAATAGTCATAGTTTCACCATCTTCATGATTTTCATGTAATTTCCCATCAAAATAAGCTCTTTTATTATCAAATTCCAATACTTTTGGATTTTTAACCAACATACTAAATGAACCATTCATTAAATTTGGATTGGTTCTAATCATTTGATTCAATATCTTTTTATGTTCATCTGTGAAGATAAAGAATAAACTTTCAATTGGTTCTTTAGTAAAGTCGATTTTTTTAACTTCATATTTAGTTAAATCTTTAACTGGAAGTTGTTTAACTTTACTATGCTTACAAACAACCATTAAAGATTCAATTAAAGGTAATAAGATAGTAGCTACATTAATTAAATCAGGTTGTTCTTCCAAAACTCTTAAACATTCATTTAAAGATCCCCAAAGATTACCTAATGAAAGGTTTCTATAAAGATTTGTAAGTTCTTCAAGTTGATCCAAAGAGTTTTCGTTAGAATTCTTTGATTTTTTGGTTTCTTTAAATGTATAATATAAAGCAGTTAAAGCTCTTAATAATTTAGCTTGATCGGAACTTGATGAATTGAATTTAGTAAAAGTCTTACTTTCAATATCAAATTTCCCATCATTAATTTGTTGAGTTAATTGATTCAAATCTTTAGTTAAAGATTTGCCCAAATTTATAGCTTCATTACTTAAAGTTCTACTTAAAACCACCTGTGCTTTATCTAAATGAATAAGATGTTGCATAATTATAATGGCTTTATTAAAAGTTGGACCAGAACATACATTAAAGATCAAAAATTTGGTCACATTACCAAGAAGATGATCCGGAATATATGGTGGGCTAAAAGATCTAGGTGATTTCTTTAATGATGCTAAAGGTTTAGTAGCTTGTTGTAAAACATTGGATAAAATATCAATAAATGTTTGTTCTTCATGATTATTTTCTAATAATCTTAATAAACTATTAATTTGATATTTATCAGCTTTAGCAACAGGTAACTTTTTGTTTCTTGAAATAAATGGATTTTCAAGATCAGTTAATAAATAATATTTCAAATGATCATTTGATTCAATTAAAAAGTTTAATAAAACAATCATTTGAATGGCAAGAACATTTGTAGTTGAGTTAATAGGCAATGAAACTCGTTGTTTTTGCTTTGTAGCTTTAAATGTAAGATGATTATAAGTTTTTTCCAAATTTTTGTAACTTTTTAAACCATCTCTTAAAATACTAATGATTAAATTTAAAATATCTATACGAGTTTGTTTGTTATAACATAAATACTTAAGTGATTGATGTAAATGTTTACGTTTACTCATTGGTTGGGGAATAAAGAATAACTTCAAAAGAGCACAAACTCCAGATCTATCAACCAATGGTACATGATAAAATTTCTTCTTTTTATCACCAGATTTGGACTTGGACTGATCATTACCATTACCAGTACCTTCATCACCTTCACCATCTTCATTCAATTCATCATCTTCTAACTCATCGTCTTCAAAGTCATCATCTTCATCATTATTCATAGAATAACGACTCATGGTTTCATGTTCAAGGATTTCTTCCCGAATTTGTTCAGGTAAAGCTTCTAAGAAATCAGGATCAATTTCTCTTGAAATATCACCAGTACTATTTGCTTGAGCTCTTCTTTCTCTGATATGTTGAGTGAACACTTCTTCTCTCATATCTTCAGGAAGTGCTTGTAAGAATTCAGCATCAATATCTGTACCAGAAATATCAACTTCTTGGTCTCCAATCCGAACCATGATTGGTTCAACTGGTTCTTGAGGATTATTAGAAATCGATTCACGACGTTCTCTAACTAATTCTTCTTGACGTTTCTTTTCTTCTTCTTCCTTTTTACGTCTTTTTTCTTCTTTTTCTTTAACTTGTTCCATCCATTGCTCTCTTCTAGTCTTATCCAACTCAATACTAGCATCAGCAATTAAATTAATGATATGAGGTAATAAGTTATTGATGATTTTTTGTTTATGAGTCTTGAAAAATGTCCCAATACAATCTTCCCATCTTTCAATAGTTGATTTAATAAATAAATTATCAACATTTTGAGGTTCTTGAGGAATAAGATCCAAAAGTTCCTGGAAAGCTCTATCAACCAGACAAATAACCCCACTTGAAAGTTGAAAAATATTAGAAGGTGCTTGTCCATTAGATTCATTGAAAAACCTTGAATATAAATCATTTCTACCTTGAGGTCTTGGTCGATTAAAATGTAATTGAGGAGTTCTTGGAATTATTCCAAACTCATCAATCATCACATGTCTTGGATGACGTCTATCATGAAGACGAGAGTGTAAGCTATTTGAAGGATCTCCCAAGGTGACACTGATTTCATGGCCATCGAAGTCATCATGTTCATGTTCATGTTCATGGTTATGTACATGTCTATGAGGCGTTTCTTCATCGTTGATTTCAGAGATATCTTCATAATCTCCTTCACCATCGTCAAGTGCTTCAATCCAATCATCAAGCACCGCTTCATCATATTCGCTGCTCATATCATCGTACTCTTCTTCATCATATTCACCTTCTAAACCTTCACCTTCAAAATCTTCACCATCATATTCTTCTTCATAACCTTCTTCATACTCGTCACCATCGTTACCAACAATAGTAGTATCAATAATTTCAATACTTCCCGGATCACTATAGTCACTGTAGTCGTCACTATAATCATCTTCTTCATGATAATAGGAATCACGCATAGAAACATCGTCTACTTCATGTTCTGATGCATCATCCATACTATCATCATCCATATCATCATCATCATCTTCATCATCGTCCATATCATCATCATCATCATCTTCACCTTCTTCATCACCTTCTTCACCAGAAAGAAGCACCTCAAATCCTTCATCATCATAGAATTCAAAGCCTTCATCATCATATTCAACATCATACATTCCTAAGGTGGAATTCTTAAAGAGATCTCTTGATTCAACATCATCATCATCTTTATCATCATCTTCTTCCATTGGTAATTCATCATCTTTTTCTTCAGACTTATCTTCAAAATGATTTTGATATTCAGCTTTAATCTTACTTAATAATCCCAATGGTTGAGTACTAGCTTTAATCAATTTATCAATATGGGGGAAATTAAGATCAAATTGAGATATCATACCAGTCATTTGATTGGCAAGTTGATTATCAATAAATGATTTAGCAATGAAAAAACCATCATTTTTGGTTGAATCTTTATTAAGTAAAGGTCCTGTCATTTCCCGTAAACTATTAGAAAGTAAAGAACCAATCAAATCAAACATATCAATCAACTTATTATACTTCGATTGTAAAGTCGATTGGAAATTAAAGATATCTGTCAATGCTTTCAGGAAAATATCACTAACGAATTTCCTTATAAATGACATATCTGGGTTTTCTTCGGTTGGAGAAGGTGTTTTACCACCATTTTCACTCATAATTGGAGTAGAAACAAGTGATAAAATAGCCAATTTAGCCAATGATGAAAGAGCTGCTCTTCTATCATGTTCAATGGTTTTCTTCTGTTTTGCATCAATTGAATGTGTTGGTATTAATTGATGAAGTAAGACATTAAGCGCAGTGGATCTGGGTTTGATGTCTACATAATCATTTTTCTTAGAAAAAGTGATGAATTCTAATTTACATCTCATATATGAGCTTAAAAGTTCACTTAATGATTGAAGTAAAAAGCAAGCATAATTAAAGTCTTTATTATGGAAAATTTCTTCTAATACCAAATCAGATTTCTTGACATTTTCAGGTTTAACAAATCCAGGTGGTGTAGATAAAAGATCTTTTTTACATACTTGAATCAATTCATCAACAAGATAATGGATGATCATACTATGATCAATTGTAGCAGCATCTTGTTTAATATCTTCAGATTTAATATTTGGTTGACCTTTATCAGGAACCGTTACAATGGGCATGTAATTTTCATGACATCCATTGAAATTACGAAGTCTTACATATTGAGTGATGATATCAACGTAAATTTTAGGTTCTCTCATAGAAAGTTTAAATGAACTATCAACAAATTTCCGTAATTCCTTTTTATTGGATTTATCGAAAAGTTGAGTTTTCAATTCAGCAGTCATTTTAGCTTTCAAAATATCTTCAGATTCAAAGCATCTTCTCATCAATACCAATATATGTTGTTGATCAGTTTGGAATTGATGAACATCTTTATTAGGTAACATTCTACACAGTAGAAGCAATTTATTAACCAAAGAAGATTTCAACATTTGTTCTCTACGATGTTGATTTTTTATGAGTACAACAAGGATTTTAGAAATATCAATGTAAGCTTTTAAACAATCCAATTCGCATGATTTGAGAAGAAGTTTGAATAAAGTTTCTTGCATTTCTTCAGTGATTATCTCTTCAATAGCAAGAGAATTAGAAACTGAAAATTTAATATTTGGATGTTGACTTGGTTCCGAAGGTAATATTTCTTGATATGATAAGATATCATGGAAAATACCAATACTATTTACAAATGAATCATTATTAATCATAGAAATATCGTTAGATAATTCATCTAAAATGGTTTGAGTCATTCTTAAAATAAGTTTCTTTTTATCATCATTCATAATTGGAGTATTATGAATCATTGATAAAGAAATCATTGGTTTAAGAATAACAAAAGATTCAATAAATTCATCCTTTGATTGAGGAATATCTTTTACAAAATCGAATTTACTATCAGTTAAAAACTTAGCTATAAATTTAGAAGATTGTGGATAAAGTTGAGCTAATTTGCTCCAAATTGAAGCTGAATTAGGAGGTGGGAAATCATAATCTTCAGCGGAGAAATCTGAAATATGTAAATTCAATTCAAACAGTCTATTATCACGTTTAATTTGTTCACTAAAACGATCTATTTCATCTGTTGTGATAGATGAAGTTGGACATGGCCAAATACCATCACGGAGTGAATCAAGATTATTAGAATGTTTGAAATAATGAATAGCTTGAGCTTCGGACAATCCTATAGATTGAAGGTATTCAATTTGATCAATAGATGGTGAAACATTTTTCCAATCCAATGGTGCAAATATTCCACATTCATTATCTTTAAGATCAACCACCAGCTGATAAGCAATTAAAATAAATTTTTGAACCATCACATCATTAAGATTTTCGGGGTATAATTTGATATCTGTTTTAAATATGGAATGAATTGTCTTATCAATTAAAGATATACAAACATCTCTACTGAAAGCAATAGCACCTGAAGTTGGATTAAATCGTTGACTGATTGCCATTACTTGTAAATCAACCCAATTTTGAAAATAATAATCGGGTGTAGGTAAAGGAATTACAAATTTAGCATGAGATATTTGACTGAAAAATGTTGTTGTTACTTGAAGAATATGTCTTAAAACACTTGATTCAGTATTTAAAATATACTTTAAATCTGAAGCTACATCAACATCGAATTTTTGAGTTATAACTCGATTAAAACTATCAGCAGCAATGTCTTTAAGTATCCAGGTTAATCCTGATGAATGGAAAGCTATCAAGAGTGAAGAACGAACATACTCAATATCTCCTTCTTCACAACTTATAACATACCAAATAACATTACAAAGCAATAAATTAAAACAATCTTTCAAGAATTTATCTGAAATTTTTATTTGGAAAGATTGTTTTAATATATCAGCAACAGCAGTAGTAATCCTAACTGCTTTTCTACGAGGATCAGCATCTGCATATTCTTGACGTTTATGCATAGCAACTTTACCAACCATATTGAAAATATCAGCAACACCATGTTGTAATTGAAAACAAAAGTATCTATATTGGAAATAATTTTTAAAGTCAGGATCCAAAGGATTTTCAGGTTCAGGTTCAGGTTCTTTATCATTTGAAGGAGGAAGTTCAATGAAAATTGCCATCTTTGGATCTTCTGCAAAGTTTCTACCAGGTGTAGTATCAATTGCAAGTTGTCTAGGAAGATTATTACTTATATGAATTTCTTCATATAATACTCTATTTAATAATTTCCCAATTTTATTTAAGAATTCCAATCCTTCATCAGTACCAAATCTTGAACAAATCATTTGATAATGTTCTTGACTAAGTTCCATCCAATGCAGTACTTTCCAAGAAGCCTGAGTATCTTTAATACATGTCATGATCACAATAATTGAATTAAGTTGATAGAAAAAGTCTCCAATAGTATCTGGTGATTCATTTTCTATTAAATAATTGAAAAATGTATCTTGACCTTCATAATTAATATACCTTTGAATTATTGGAGTATTAAATTTGACTTCTAAATGATCGACTAATTCATGGAATCGTTGACGATCATTATTGATTGTTGCTGCAAAAAATACAAATACATCAGTCATAGATGAGCTTAAGATATAATCATAAGCAACACTAACCATTTCCAAAAGATTAATCCATTCTTTGATATCAACAAATTCAATAATATCATTACCCCAAGAACCTTCTTGAATCAAAGTTCTTAGGAATCTGGTGATGGTTTCAAAAACAAAATATGAATCCAATTCTTTCCAATTTGGTAATTCATCATTATTTTCATCAGCAGTATAGAATTTAATTGAAGGTTCAGTATTATGTATTTTGGGGATTTCATCAATCACTTTCTTAATTTGTTGTTTGAAAATGATTTGAAATGATGGATTATGTCTACCTAAAGAATTAAAAGAAGTCCCTAATCTACCAGCTCTATAAGAACGTATAAGTTCTTTACACAGCCTAATATCTTTAAAGACAGTGAAAAAGATATCAAAACATTTGTTATCTTCAACTTTTTTAATTCCTTCTTTATTAAGAGCTATAGCTCCTAAAACTTCAGGTAACATAGTTAAAATATCATGATTTGGGTATAAATAATTACCAAAGTTATCAATGATATTATCAATGACATTAGCTTCGTTAAGTATAGAATAAGCTGTTGGTTCATTATGAATAATATTATAAATGATATCCAAAGCCGATGCAACCACCATAGCTCCAAAAGCATCAGGGTTTAATAAGATTTTATTAATGGTGTGAAGAAGTGGTGAATCAAATAAATTACGGATCCTATCACCTGAATCCAATTGAATTAGTTCAGCAGATACTCGTAATAAGATTTGAATCAAATATGCTTGTTTAAAAGTGATTGAATAAAAAACTACCGAATCTTTTGGTGCACCACCTTCAAAATCAGGATTTTCAAGTGCAAAATCAACCTCTTTACCAATAGTTTCAATCAAAAACTTATATCCATCATTAGCAACAAACGCATCAACACTTTCTTCATAATGTCCAAAAATTGCTGATAATGCATCAATTACAGAAATCGATTCAAATCTATATAATTCATAATGATCCAAAAATGCCATCAACTCTTTGATCATCAATTCACTATTGAATTTCTTACCAAAAGTTTCAATTAATTTGGTTACAGTAATAAATAATCTTGCATATGCATCATGATGACATGTAGGGTCTTTATTAACCAATTTCTTATGGATATGTCTTATACATTGAAGTAATATCCCATGATTCACATTACATTCAAGATTAACTATTAATTCACATGCCCATCCACCTCTTCTTGAAAGTACTTCCAAACTACTCATGGTGGTCAATAGCAAATCGGTCGAGAGTTTATCAAGGTTTTCAGGAACCAAGAGGTCGGCTATGAACTTAAATATATACGGCTCCGATTCAAAGATCTTTGGAGACTTCACTTCTTCTGGTGGAATAGAAACAGTGGCTGCAAATGAAGTAGTAGCCAATAATTTACATTCAAGCAACTTTTCTCTCGTCTTGATGGCTATATGGTCTTTGGTATTAAAGGCTTTAATCACCTGGGCATGGATAGCAAAATCAAACCAGTACGATTTAGGAATCACCTCAATAGCCTTATCATAGATCTGAACAAGACTCAACTTTCTGACATGTTCACTGGAAATATGGAAATAAGATAGATGGTCTTCTTTACGAGGTTCTTTCTTATTTTTGGTGGGGGATTTGGGCCATGACAGCTTATAATATGGGAAGTTAATGGCCTTCCATTGCTCAGGAATGTGTGCCTGAGGGTTTATGCTTTCTATATAACTATAATGATCACCTACAACACAATCGGCCCCCGTTTCAGGCCTAAAAGTGGCAGGAACCCGTGGTGGATACCCTTGGGCTATCTTCAGAAGCTTCTCTCTCATAGGTTTGGTAGTCAATTCATGTGCTTCAATGATGGTCACCTTAAGCGCAGCCAACCGAACATTTAACGTGGGACTATTAAGGAAATGGTCAAGTCTTTCAATACTTTTAAACACCTTCAAGTTGTCACAATGATCCAACAATACGGCGGTGAAGCTAAGACAAGCAGCAACCAACAGCTCATCTGATTGGTCCATCACCACGAGGTTTGGATTTTCATCTTGTAAGGAATATTTGGAGATAATCAGGTCGTAAATGGCGTCAAAACGGTTTAAAAGGTCGATCCAGTGGAAAAGGTCGCCAGTGGGACGGGTCCAGTCTAAGTTGCGTTCCAAGAGCTGGGGCAAGTCGCTGATTGGACAGCGGCAAAGCTCATCGATGAACGACTGCATTGGGGCAGCTAATTCTCTTTTTTGGGTACAATCTCTCTTCAGAATCTTCATACTGTGGTGGGATAGATTGCCTTGTGAGGATTTTTATTGCGACTGGTGACAAATGCAGATGCGGACGAGAGCGCTGGGCCGCCGCACGGTGTGTCGCCACTTGCGGTGTGCGGTTGGTGCGACGCTGGGGCTTGTGCGGTGCTATTTACCGCGACTTATCTATTTAGCTATACTTTCCTATAGACAATGCACCATCTGGACTCCAACAGAGGCCCTCAGAGGCCACAGGGTGCTAAAAGACGTATAGAAACTGCTGATACACATCAGGATCCAAACAACGACCAAAAAAGACCCAAGGGCGGGTTGAACGTGGAAATGCACCCATTTCTTAGAGATATCGTCTCTGTCAAACAACTCCCCGTCTCCAAAGGCAAAAAGGGCCAAAGTATCTCCTACAATCCGTACCTAGACTCCAGAGAAGACTCAAAAACCGGCACAAACGGTCCCAGACGGAGACCACGCCCGCTCCAGTTCAATGCCCCAGGAAAGTACATCAAACAAGGCGATGAGCTCCGACAGGAGGTGAAAAATCGGGCTTTAGAGGCCCAAAAGACCCAGGAACTCAAACAGAAAGGTCTTCTTGCTGACGAAGATAAGTTTGAACACAAATACAAGCCCCAGGATCCTCCACAGATCGAATGGTGGGACCATTTCTACGTCAATGGGGCCGATTATGCTGCTATATCAGACGCTAACAACATTGTGCTTGACAACGACGACGCTCCGATCTCAATATACGTACACCATCCGTTGCTAGCCAAAGCAACGTTCGATAAATACACTCAAGAGGCCAAACAGATGTACTTGACCAAAAAAGAGCTCAAGCGAAAGAGACGTAACGAACGTCAGCAGCGGTTCAAAGAGCAACAGGAACGGATAAAAGCGGGCAAAGAGGCCCCACCGCCGCCTAAGGTCAAGTTATCAAACTTGGCTAATGTTTTAACGAATGAAATGATCAAAGATCCTACTGCAGTAGAGAAAAAGGTCAAACAAGAGGTAGAGGAGCGTGTCAAGAAACATATGGCCACCAACGAGGCCAGAAAGCTTACCAAAGAGCAGAAGCACCAGAAAATCGCTTTGCAGCACGATAAAGACCTCTCCAAGGGTGTCTTTAGGTCAATCTATAAGATCAACAAATTGGTGGACGCACGCCATTTTTTCAAAGTCGATAAGAATGCCCAGCAGCTTGATTTGAAGGGGTTTTGCATAGTGAAGGACGATATGGCTATGATAATAGTGGAAGGAGGCCACAAGGCTATCCAGCACTACCATAAGCTTTTAACTAATAGAATTGACTGGCGTGAGTCTACAGACCATGATCTCGGTGATAATGCTCTAACCACCATATGGACAGGCCAAATCACCGACCTAAAGTTCAAGAAATGGTCTATTGTCAAAATCAAGCATCAAGAGGCCTTAGACTCTCTCCTTACCCGGTTCGGCCTCGAGTCTTACTGGAAACAAGCCATTAATGCTTAATTCCGACACTAAAAAACCCTACCACCGGACCCTGGCACCATCTCGCACCACCGCGGCCCCACAACCCCGCGCTAGTCGCACCACCTAATCCGCACCGGCCTCAACCTCAATCTCCCGCACACATTTCACATTTTTCACCATGGGTTCCGCTTACACCATCTTAGGAAAACAAGTTCCTTCTCATATTGTACGTCAATTGACACCACCACCATACTCAAATCCCATCAAAGTTCTTATTTACTAACTTTCAGCTTGCTATTTTGACTTTAGGTTCCGTTGCCGGAGTTGTAGCCTG
This sequence comes from Yamadazyma epiphylla, assembly GCA_030571925.1. Taxonomy (NCBI): domain Eukaryota; kingdom Fungi; phylum Ascomycota; class Pichiomycetes; order Serinales; family Debaryomycetaceae; genus Yamadazyma; species Yamadazyma epiphylla. Next base: position 172,553 of record JAJLZA010000014.1, read on the forward strand.
GCCTCGTCCAAAGACCGAACCAGTACCAACCAAAGCACCAGAACCAGTTGCTGCTGCCAAAGAAGATGATTTTGACTTGGAAAAGTTCATCAAGTAAGTATTTTAAACCGATGTGGCCGTTTTCCCGAAGAATTGGAGGAGTATAGAGCCTGTTGTAGGTGCCTAGTAGTGATTGGATGAATTTAAATGTGGGTGCACGGGTGTGAAATGAGGTGCACGGGTGCAATTGATCGCGGTGTACTGGTGTGTTTACCTGGTGCACGGATGCCAGCGTATCCGGGTTTCCCAGCAATAACTGCCTTCAACCTGGGCTTGATACGAGCCCCAAAAAACCCTAAGCACCCTTCAACCCTCACATTCTGACCCCCCATTGTTCGCCCATTTTACCTATTGGCTCTAACCTTCTCCAGATCGGAAAAGGGCGTGCGCTTGCCCAAACCTATTGTACTAACCTATCAGTGATTTAACTAAAGAAGAGACAAAGTAAATATACATTGTGCAGTCTGCATGCAACCTAATCTTACGCTTAAATCTGAGAGGATAAACACGTCTGTGGATGTTTATTCCCGTACATTTCTCTACAAAAACGCCTATTTAAACCATATATACCGATGATCTGACCCCAACCAACCCAAACCGACCCCCCTCCAAGCTCTACCACCATCCGTACCACCTCCCTACCCTTCCACACACGTCCACACGTCTTCTTATCAGACGTGACCCGTGTTTATTACTAATGAAATTCGGCGCCACACGTCTTGTTTATTTATTTACCGTGTCGCCTCGCGCCGCGTAAATATAAATAAGACCCGTCTCCCACTGAAAATTTTCTCAAGTCCTGATGTACGTTTATAAGAGAGATGGGCGTCAAGAACCTGTTAGGTTCGACAAAATCACCGCTAGAGTCCAAAGATTATGCTATGGTTTAGATACTAAACACGTTGATTGTGTTGCTATTACCCAAAGAGTCATTTCCGGTGTCTATCAAGGTGTTACCACCATCGAATTAGATAATTTGGCCGCCGAAACAGCTGCTTATATGACCACTATTCACCCAGATTATGCCATCTTAGCCGCTAGAATCGCTGTGTCTAACTTACATAAACAAACCACCAAACAATATTCCCAAGTTAGTAAGCAATTATACGAATATATCAACCCAAAGACCGGGAAACATAGTCCTATGATCTCCAAAGAGACCTATGATATTATCCAAAAACACGCCGACGAATTAAACTCTGCTATCGTTTATGATCGTGATTTCAACTACAACTACTTTGGTTTCAAAACCTTGGAAAGATCTTACCTTTTAAGAATCGATGGGAAAGTTGCTGAAAGACCTCAACATTTAATCATGAGAGTTTCTGTTGGTATTCACGGTGATGATATTGAAAAAGTCATTGAAACTTATAATTTCATGTCTCAAAGATACTTTACTCATGGATCACCAACTTTATTCAATGCTGGTACTCCAAATCCTCAAATGTCTTCATGTTTCTTAGTTGCTATGAAAGAAGATTCTATTGATGGTATTTATGATACTTTAAAGACTTGTGCTTTGATTTCCAAGAGTGCTGGTGGTATTGGTTTACATATTCATAATATTAGATCTACTGGTGCTTATATTGCTGGTACCAATGGTACTTCTAATGGTATTATTCCAATGGTTAGAGTTTTCAACAATACTGCTAGATATGTTGATCAAGGTGGTAACAAAAGACCAGGTGCTTTTGCTCTTTACTTAGAACCATGGCATTCAGATATTTTTGAATTCATTGATATTAGAAAAAATCATGGTAAAGAAGAAATTAGAGCCAGAGATTTATTCCCAGCTTTATGGATTCCTGATTTATTTATGGAAAGAGTTGAAAAGAATGGTCAATGGACTTTATTCTCTCCAAATGAAGCTCCAGGTTTAGCTGATGTTTATGGTGATGAATTTAAACAACTTTATGAACAATATGAAAAGGAAGGTAGAGGTAGAGAAACCATTAAAGCTCAAAAATTATGGTATGCTATTTTAGATGCTCAAACTGAAACCGGTACTCCTTTTATGTTATATAAAGATGCTTGTAACAAGAAAACTAATCAACAGAATTTAGGGGTTATTAAATCTTCTAATTTATGTTGTGAAATTGTTGAATATAGTGACCCAGATGAAGTTGCTGTTTGTAATTTAGCTTCTATTGCTTTACCATCATTTGTTGAATCAGATGAATCTTCAACTTGGTATAATTTTGAAAAATTACATGAAATTTCTAAAGTTGTTACTAAAAATTTAAATAAAATTATTGATAGAAATTATTATCCAGTTCCAGAAGCTAGAAGATCAAATATGAGAAATAGACCAATTGCTTTAGGTGTTCAAGGTTTAGCTGATGCTTTTATGGCTTTAAGATTACCATTTGAATCTCAAGAAGCAAGAGAATTAAATATTCAAATCTTTGAAACCATTTATCATGGTGCTGTTGAAGCTTCTATTGAATTAGCTGAAAGAGATGGTGCTTATGAATCTTATCAAGGATCACCAGCTTCTAAAGGGTTATTACAATATGATTTATGGAATAAAAAACCAACTGATTTATGGGATTGGGATACTTTAAAACAAAAATTAGCTAAACATGGTTTAAGAAATTCATTATTAGTTGCACCAATGCCAACTGCTTCAACTTCTCAAATCTTAGGTAATAACGAATGTTTCGAACCATATACTTCTAATATGTATTCAAGAAGAGTTCTTTCAGGAGAATTCCAAATTGTTAACCCATACTTATTAAAAGATTTAGTTGATTTAGGACTTTGGAATGATTCCATGAAGAATAATATTATTGCTAATAATGGTTCTATTCAAGGTTTAACTAATATTCCTGATGAAATTAAAGCTCTTTATAAAACTGTTTGGGAAATTTCTCAAAAACATATTATTGATATGGCTGCTGATAGAGCTGCATTTATTGATCAATCTCAATCTCTTAATATTCATATTAAAGATCCAACCATGGGTAAATTAACTTCTATGCACTTTTATGGTTGGAAGAAAGGTCTTAAGACTGGTATGTACTATTTAAGAACTCAAGCTGCCGCTGCCGCTATTCAATTTACAATTGATAAGAGTACTATTAGTGATGCCAATAATACTGTTGCTGCTTTAGAGAAATTAAATAAGAGAAAATATAATCCAAAATCTAAAGCAGGTATTACTTCAAGTTCTACCAGTGATAATGATTCATTCACTAAATCTACTGAACCTTCATCAGTTGAAAATTCAATTGCTGAATTAAAGATTGAAGATAAGAATGAACCTGCTGCATCTGATGCTACTGAAGCTGCAACTGAAGCTGCTGATGGAGAAGAAGAAAATGATATTTATAGTTCCAAGGTAATTGCATGTGCTATAAATAATCCTGAATCTTGTACCATGTGTTCTGGTTAAGATTACGTTTGTTTAGTTTGTAGTTGTAATATAATAGGTAATGGTACTACGTTTTTAAATTTTCCTACTAGACACATGCACACCAGTGTATAGTGAAAAATATTGTTCATCGCGCGACCTTATCAAGTATGGGGACGGACATTCCGTATGAACTGATTCCATTGCAGGACTTAAATAAACCTAACTCAAACATGGACACTCCAGAGCCTCAAGATTTTAATATTGACGATTCTCCCGACTCTATAGACCATGAAATACGTAATATCTCCAAGTCTAGATCAAGAAGATTTTTCGAAGCGCTTTGGCATGGGCCTGAACATCCTGTAGACTTCCCACCATCTCCTTTTACCAATCGGTTTTTGTCGGTCTTTGAAGAATTGCCTGCTAGGTTTGCTAGGATATCATCAACGAAGAGAATAGGTCTCTTGACGGTGTACTTACTCTTATGGATATTATGTCTTTATCATATTCTTACACCTTACTTCACGGTTCCTCCTGCTATACACACGGACGATTCGTCGGTGCAGATACGGACGTTAGGATGCACAGATCAACTTTGGCGGGGGAAAAATGGCGCCTGTGGCCTTAATGGTGAAGAATGTATACCTGAAGATGAAGAGGTTATAGTGAGATGTCCTGCATTATGCGATAGAAGCTGGACCTACTCTTTGATTCCTATGGGAGCTGAACGGGTGAAATATCGTGGGTATTTCATTGGTGGAGGTAAGAAAGGCCATAGAAAACACCCTTACTCTCCTCTAACCAACCCTTATAGAGCCGATTCATTTATATGTGGGGCCGCAGTACATGCTGGGTTGGTATCACCATTTAAAGGTGGATGCGCTAGATTACAATATATGGGCCATCGGTCTGAATTTGACTCGGCCCCTGGTCATTATGGGACAGATGATTCTCTTGAATTCAAGTCATTTTTCCCGTTTTCTTTCCTGTTCAGACCACTTCAGATAAAGGCAGAAGAATGGTTTCTGGGCTGCTATGATCCTAGACTCCTGGTACTCATTTTAAATATCTTTTTGGGATTGCCTATAGTGTATTTGGCTAGTGGGTTAGTTATTTTTTGGGTTATAAATGCTGTTGGATTCTGGACAATTGCATTGGCTACTGACCCTCCAGTCCAAGTCGATGCTTCCAATTTAGAATCTTATGCCTCTTTATTGTCTCTTAGTTTAGAACGGTTTCTTCCTTCTTGTTTCATTTTATATGTGCTTTGGAAAGTATCTACTAAAACCACATTCTCGAGACCTGAAGGAACCGATATTCAAATTTCATATTTATCACGAGTTTTCTACTTCTATCCATTGTTCTGGCTCGGAGTTTTGAACAATATTAGTTTTGATAGGTTACCTGTAGACAGATTTACTCTTAAGGATTTACGTGAACAACCCGGTGGTGCTATAGCCGTGTCTGCGATTGTCCTTTTAGTAGTAAGTTGTGCTTTTATTCAAGCGTACAAGATATGGCAAGCAGGTAAATTTAAAAAGTATTTAGGTATTTATTTTGGATTTCTCTTTACTCTTTTTATAATTTCCCAATTGCCTGGATTAACACTTAGAGTTCATCATTATATATTAGCCATGTTACTTATACCTGGATGTTGTACAAGAGGACGTACTGCATTGGCATTTCAAGGTATCTTACTTGGATTATTCCTTTCAGGAGCCGCCAAGTGGGGGTTAGCAGCCATTGCCGAAACCGACACCTCGCTTAGAAGAAATGATCCTAGTGGGAAGATTTTACCACCCGAAATTTTAGGATTTAACTTGACTACAGGTATTTTATCATGGTCAAATACTAACATTACTCTGCCATTTGATACGGTTTCGATATTAATTAACGATATAGAAAGGTTTGTTGGAAGTAACATCACATCAACAAACTTTACGCAGCTATTAGAGACGCCTGAACTAAGTGGTTCAATTAAAGATACATTAGCTAGTGAATTTGTAGATAGACTGAACAATATGCCATTGTATATTAGAATTGGTAGAAAAATCGCAGGTACAAGTAATTACGGAGATTTTTCAAACGCAGCTACGCTTGAATGGCCAAGTGGTAACTTAACATTACCCAAGCCAGGTATTACATAGACGATATATCATTTTTATAATATATGATTTACAAAGATTTGCGTTTCTGAGACATGGGGTGTGCAGGTTGTGATTTTTACGAGACGCACAATTTGGCTGTTTCAGGTAAGGGCCCCAAGCAATTATATCGCGAAAGAACCCTACTTCATGCTTGTATTAAAGGCTCCACCTTCAGTTATAGGATCCCACACTTCGTTGACTGTGGCTTCGATTCTTGCCCGTTCAAAGCCATACACCACAACTGCCCGCCAAGAACTCGAAAAGAAAAAAGAAGCCTTAATTCCAGAAGCAAAGCCTAAATGGTTTTATGCAACCGATATTCCGTTATCCAAACCTAGTTGGTTCAATTATACCAAAACAAAAGATCCGGAAAAATTTGTGCCATTTTCGGATTATGATAATGTTCGTATTGAGAACCAATACAAGAAGTTTTATGCTAGAAAAGAAGAAGAAGAAGTGAGCACTATCGTTGAGGTCAATGAAGACCGGTTGTTTCAGGTTGATGTTAGAAACCTTGACTTATCTCCAGTTTACTGGGAAGGTCCGGTTTACGAAGTTCGTAGAGGAATTTGGTTTACTAACGACGGAGTACCACTTCAAGCCGATGTAGCCAAAGAAATCGAACAGGGTTATAGAACTAAGAGACCTTATCTTTTTGATGAGGAAAGAAAAGAGGCTGCGAATAAGAAGATCAAACTCTCTAAAGATGAACTCCAACGGTTTGGTGATGACTTTGGTGAAGATTTTGAGTTGACTGTAGATGAAGAAGATGATATTGTCAAGCTTTCTAATGGGAAAGCGGTTCTTTACTTTAACAATAACCAAGCGGTAATGTTCCCTATCTCTATGATCAACAGCTACCAGCTTCCTATAATCAGGAAGTTAGGTTCGGGGTCAATGTCTCTTTTGGAGGTAGTACAACTTCAAAGAGGTTATAGTGAATCTCTAACCAGCTCTTTCTTAGATAAGTTGCCCGATGCTTCGATGTCTGGAATTGGTGATTATATTCCAGACGAGGTTTCGAACTTCCTTGGTGGTGGCCCTATAAAGAAATCCACCAACTATTCAAATGAAGATGATCAGAACAATAAGAAACAAAATAAGGAAATGGAAAAAGTCATTGAAGACGATTTTGACCAAGATACAACACCTGCTACTTCTGAAAGAGAAGTTGATCACCTTGTATTCTGTGTTCATGGGATTGGTCAAATTTTGGGAACTAAATATGAATCGGTTAACTTTGCTCACAGTATTAATGTTCTTCGTAATACAATGAGATTTGTCTATAAGTCCAATGATAAATTTAAAGAATTGGCATACGATGGAAAATCTGAGCAATCTGAGTTTAATAATCGTATTCAAGTTCTTCCTATTGCATGGCGTCATATGATTGATTTCCATCCAACCAAGTTACCAAATTCAGAAGCAGAAAAAGATGAACCTAGATTACCAACCTTATCTGAAATTAATGTTGATGGGGTTAATGCGCTTCGTAATATTCTTGGTGATGTAGGTCTTGATATTTTACTTTTCTATGAGCCTCGTCATGTTAACCAAATTCTTGATTGTGTAACTCAAGAAATTAATCGTGTATATAAGTTATATAAAGAAAGAAATCCTAATTTTAAAGGTAAAGTACACCTTTTAGGACATTCTTTAGGTTCTGCTATTTCTTTTGATATTGCTTCTAGACAATATAACAAACTTCCAGATCAACCAGATGAAAGCAAAGATCTTCTTTTTGATATTACAAATTTATTCTGTATCGGGTGTCCTGTAGGAGTTTTCAAGTTATTAAGTCAAAAGAATATTGTTCCTAGAATTGATTTAGAAGATAATTTTGATCCTCGTGCAGAAGATTTAACCTTTTCGTCTCCTAAATGTGATAACTTATATAACTTATTCCATCCATGTGACCCAATTGGATACAGAATTGAGCCTCTTGTAAAGCCAAAGTTCTCCAAGTTCAAAGCCCACGAAGTTCAATTTGCAGTCGATGGAATCAATACTCAAATCAAAGGTCTTACTACTTTTACTGATGAGTTACAAGATAGATTTTCTAAAGCTACCAGCTGGTTTTTAAAGAGCCAAAAGAATAGTAAAGTAGCTGCTGGTATTAATGATCAATATATGGAAGAGAATGCTTTAGGTGATATTGTAAGCAGTATTGTTAAGTCTCAAAACGATGAGAAGGATACTGTCAAAACCAAGGGGTATATGTCACCCGCTGATTTGAAAGTCATGACTAAGCTTAATAGGAGTGGTCGTATTGATTATTCGTTACCAATGGGAGTATTTGATATTTCCCTTGTATCAGCTTTAAGTGCTCATGTCTCGTATTTTGAAGATAAGGATACTTCAGGATTTGTCATGGAAGAGATTCTTTCTTCAGATAAAGAGCCAGTAAAGAGCAAAGCTGTCTTGTTTAAAAATTAATGGCCCAGAGCCAGTGTATCTAGAGTTATAATGTACATTGTATTTTAAATCTACTCAATAAGTAAATCATCGATGCTTTGTTCAGCATCATGTTTAATAAGCGTCAACATTCCTGCAGGAAGAATTGGCTTGTCTTCACTATCTAAAATATATCTAAATGGCATTTCAGTAGATTCATACTTATTATATCTAATTTCTGGATAATCTATGAACTTAATGTCTTCGAATTTGGTACCTTTAATAATTTTTTGTGTGGTTCTGATAGCAGTATCAGTTGTCATTTGTAATTCACCAAGTCTTCTTCCTGCAAAACCATATTTTTCTCTTAAAATTCCAGTTCTATCAATTCTTGGATGAGAACCTAAGATTCCTCCAAACACAAAATAGTCAAAATTATCAGCATCTTCCGGAGTTAAATCAACAGTAGCAGCAGGATCCAATAAACAAACACGGGACTTATCAACACCACCGTCAATATTAACACATTCATCAGTAGTCCACTGTAAACCAAGATCAAGCAATCTTTGAGGAATATCTTTTTCAGTAGTACCTTCAGGTAAGGAAGTCAAGATTAAATTGTCACTACCAACATCTCTAATAATTTGACTATACTCCAATATTACCCATTCGGAGAACCCAGCCTCCATATGTTCAATGACGTACTTCATGCAGAGAATTTAGTGGATAAGAAGTTTTTCAGAAATTTTTCAGCCAGAAATTTTTCAGTCGATAAGGAATTTTTCAGTCTGGCTGCGAAATGAGATGAGCTGATAACTGTAAACGATCTCTATTAAATATATATACTATAAACTACTTTTTAGAACAACAACTGGATGTCTTGTTGAAAGCCAATCTGGAAGTCTTATCAACGTTCAAAGAACAGGTGTCAACACCCTTCTTACCATTTTTAACTTCGGAAGTTGTTCTTGCGAATGATGGTTTAACATCTAATACTGGATTTTCAGTAAAGAGATGTCTTGGACGTAACATTAACTCAAAGATTTCGGTAGGCATGACTGGGAAATCTTCTGGAGCTGGGAAATGTGTTATACCGAAAGTATGGAACATAACAATATCGGTGTTTTCAATTTTATCTGAACCATCACCAATCCATTTTCTCATACCTCTCATACCATCACCACTCCATTGGGCAACATGGTCACCTGATGGATATAATCTACCATAGCCACCATCTTCATCTTTATAAGGAATGACTTCAACAGTGTTTTCAGCCCATGGAGCTCTCTTACGAACTAATGAACCTGGTTGTGCTAAAACTGGTGGACAGAAGGTTGAAACCAATTTATAACTTGCTGGTTTAGAAGAGTACTTGTTAATAGATTTAGGATTGAATAAATCCCAAGATCTCATGGTTTTGGATTCGTAGTTAGTTAAAGAGTCTTTAACAGTCTTGAAAGTAGTCTTTTTAGCGTAGAATCCATTACCATAAATGTTTTCTGGAGATCCAGTTGGATGTGGAGATGTAGCAGCATCGGAAGTGGCAGCAGAGTTACCGTCACCATCAATTCTTGGATGTAATCTTAAAGAGAATAAATGTTGATGGTTATGGGCATTAACTTTTGGATAGACAACAGTTCCCCATGGTCCAATGTCTTCATCTTCATCACAAATGTAGGTGTTTAATATACCAGTTAATCTAACTTCTAATTTAATAGTACCATCTTGTCTAAGAATCCAGTATAAACAATATTCGTAATTAGCAGCAGTAAAGATTTGGGAAATAATTAATTTCTTACCTCTAGTTGCAATGGTGGTTTGGAAATCATCTCTGAAATCAGAGTGTTTGAATAATAAACCATCATCTTCTTCATGAATACAAACAGCATTACGAACAGTGGTTGGTTCACCAAATTTATCGGTGAAGAAAGCATCTAAGTAGTGAATAACACCTTTACAGTCACAACCTAAGGATAATGGATTAGTACAGTTACCTGCACCATATTCACCAATATCTAAAGCATGTTTTCTTTGATGTGGGAAATCTGGGTTTCCGTAAGGAACAATCATTTCACATAAAGAAATTCTATGGAATAAAGGTCTAACTTTACCATGGTCATTGTAAGACATATCACTTAAAACAATACCTTCTCTGTAGTTGAAACCAATATGGAATTTGAAATTTGACCATTCCATAAGATTTCCTTGCATATTGAATGAAACACCGTTTGGTTGAGTAACATTAATTGGAGTATCATCTTGTCTATAACCAGATGGGTTTTCTTTGGTTCCAAACTTTTCAGCAACATGTTTTGGATGGAAACTAGTGTGCTTATGCTTAGATAATTTTCTTCTTCTAGTTGGAATATCGATAAAGATAACTTTACCAGCATTCATATCAACAATTGGACAGAAATCCAAAGGATGGGAGTAATGAGAGTCATCTTCATCTGATCTATAGTACATCAAAGCTTGTTGTAATCTCTTTGAAGCTCCCCATCTTTCATCATAACCAATGGTCCAAGCATCACAGTAAACCTTGTCCATGTCACCTTCTGGGACTCCAGATAAGATACACTGTTCAATAACGGTTTTATCTTTTCTAATAATTGATTCAGTTTCTTGTAAATCGTTAGGAGTTAAGATTGGTTGAACTCCTTCAGATTTCTTTAATGAAGCAATAGTTCCGGATGGAACATCGACAATACCTTCATGAATAGCGCTTTCACCATCAACGATAATAACAAAATAAGCTAAACGTGGTGGTAATGGTCCGTTTCTTTCTTTCCAATCATAATATTTATCTTTACTTGGTTCTTTTAAAGAGATAGTGTTAAAATTAATAGTTTTACCTTCAAATTTACCTTTAAGTAAGGTTGAAACATATTTGATTTCTTGAGGAGAAAGTTGATCTAAAGGATGAGCCGGAGCAGCAGGAGGAGTGGCAGCAGAAGTGACTTGTGTTGCAACTTGACTTAATCTTTCCATATTGGTATTCTGCCAAATAGTTTAGTTGAATAGGAGAATCCAGACATATTTATAGGCTGCAAATAATTTTAAATCTTATCTAGTTATCTATTCCTAATTACGATAAAAAAGCCGAGATATGGGATAATTACGGATATTATAACCCAATTAGGATATTTTGTGCGAGATGTCTCCAAATGATATCAACTTCTGGTAGCTACCTGGACACCTGCTTTAATAGGCAAGTGTTTGCGGTAGTGTATACACCAGAGATGATCAGCTTATTAGACGTTTAAACCAACAGATCAATGGTTGGTTAAACAAGTACTTATTACGTTTTATATGATTTATCTCACTCTCACCAATACTCTTAATTAACTTATTCTCTTCGACATAATTTTTCCTATTTAAAAAAGCTTGATATACGCTAGAAGATAACTATTTATTAACTACTATTAACTACTAAAACTTACCAATACTAAACAGAAACCCCACTAAAACATCGGAGTTTATTGTTTTAACCGAGTTTAAAAACACCAGAGTCATTGACAGAACACTCTTCTTTGGTCACTGCTTGCAATCAGTTTCATATTTCCCGCCATGTTTAGATAACACCTTAAGCTCTACTATTATCAACCAAATGACCAACGGGAAGATGATTAACGAACTCATATTAAGCACAACTATACAATTTACAAAAATGTTCTTAAAGCCGATAAAATTCTTTATTATAATAGTCAACTTATCTTCAGATGTGCAGTACTTCAGAAAGCATTGACCGTCTGAAGTATGATTAAAGAAACTTAAAAGTATCATAGTGAACACACTAATGCTATCATCTTGAAAAGTGTTTGAATTAGATAATTCCGTCGATAACCCACTCAACAGGTTAAGTAAAACATCGTTAAATAATATCATTAAAATGGTGGCTATAACCAATATAAGGCCACTATATATCCAGCTAAAGTACGACAATACCACCAAAGAGTTTGGAAGAAAGTCAGGAGATTCAGTTTGAAGTAATTTAAGCGTTATATAAAACAAAAATGTAAGAGTAATGGACCAATATAAATGGTCAAAAGTGACATTATAATTATAACCTTGAAACAAGATCGAAGAGGTATTAAGCAAGAAACTATGAGGCAAAACAAGCACCAAAACAACTAAAATAACCATAAAACCGATGCTGAACTTGAGTACCAGATTGGGTGATGCAAATTTTTTAGACACACTAGGTTCAACTTGGCTAGCAAACCGAACCCTGGGCTCCAGGACCAGCAAGACTCTAGAGGGTTGCAGACCAGGCGTAAAACCGTCCGAATCAACTCTCGAACTCTCCTGCCCCACCACAACACCCTTCTCGATATCCCGACACTCTCTGCCCACTGCCCTCAACACTGCAACCGTCGTTCGTGAAAATACCTTAAAGAGCAAAAAATTTGCAGCCATTATCACCATCATTTTAACATCGTTCAACAAGAACTTATTATGCTCCACATTACTCAGAATGGACCCCAAATACGTTTCCACTCGTGACATGTCAAGTAATACATCGTCAATGCAATAATTTAGAACCGAGTTCCATACACTCATACTCATCATAGTTAAGGTGAAAAATTTCACTCGAACCAACTCACCAGTGCCTGATTTCCAGGTTTTACCCAAAACATAAAGGTACCTACCCAAAACCACAAACCCAAGGATTTGCAGAATATATTTGTAGTGGTTATCGTGAATCAACTCGTTATTTAGGAGGATTTTTTCAGTTATAGACTCTTGAGACATGAAAAATTTAACAATTTGTATGGATATTGACCATTTACGGTACTAATGACGAAAAAAAATGGGAAAAAAATAAAATTAAGGGAAGAAATAACTATATTTGAATGACTTACAATAATCAAGTGAAAAATCGCCAACTCCTCTTTATTTAAGGTGGTGGCCCGTTTAAACCGATGCGGATTAATAAGCTTTCCTAATTTGTACGACGGGCTGAACGACATGTCGGGTACGGCGGAACTAATGACAAAGCCGGCGCGGGTGGGGACCGGGACTGGTGTGTGGTGGTGATGCTGTGGTGCGAGAGGTAGTACGAGGGTTCGACCATGAAAAACTGAGACACTTAGGGCGTTAAGGCGGCAGTAATTTCAGGTGAAGAGATTGTAGGGGTGTTAAGTTTTACTCTAATCATATATTCACTCATAAGTCATTAATTAGGCTTAAGTAAATCAAACGAACAACACAATTTTTTATCTACACTCATAACAGCACCATAATTATTGAACTCTCCACAATAATTTGGTGCTGAAAATACCGTTACTAATTTTCTTTTATCAAAGAATTCATAACCATCTTCAACAACCATATGACCTCTTACAATAAGTTCAATTTGAAACATTGAACAAAAATAATCTACATGTTTCTTACCAAAACAATAAGAAACACCTCGATCATTTTTAGGCCAACTATTTAATGAAAATGTTTTAACCAGAGGATCAGGATCTGACCATAATAAATCAGCTAAAAGTCCTGAATCGGGTACATCTGTAGGTCTTTTAATATTTTCAATTTGCTTTAAATTATGTAAATCTGGTGATAATCCACCATGAATACAAAAAATTCGATCATTAATAATGGCTGCAATTGGTAAACTATTAAATACATCTACAAAACTTTTCCACATTTTATGATTCCCAGTTAAACTTGGTAATCTTCTCTTACATTCATCATAAAATCCATAAATCTTAGTAATATTAGCAGATTCATGATTCCCTCTTAACATAAAAAAGTTTTCAGGATATTTAATTTTATAACAAAGTAAGAGTAAAATAGTTTCTATAGATTTATGACCTCTATCAACATAATCTCCTAAAAATAAATAATTTGCTTTTGGTGGATACCCACAAATATTAAAAATTCTAATTAAATCTGAAAATTGACCATGTAAATCTCCAACAACTTTTACGGGTGGTGATAACCGTAATAAAGAAGGTTGTTCAAGAAAAATCGATCTAGATTTATTTAAAATATATTTAATATCATCATTGGTAACTGGAAGTTTATCACGAGCTTTTCTAGAAGACCCATGAACGTATTTTCCTGATCCAATAGCAATTAATTTAGAGATAATTCCATCAATATCAATGGGGAATTTATCTTGAGGAGGTAATACAGGTGAAGAGTTAGAAGAGGAGTCCAGAACTGAAAGTCCATCCATTTTTAAAGCTGTAGCATTTACTAAAGAGGTGCTTACAGATGGGGGTAAAGATGAACTTACAGGTAAAGAACTTGTTATTGACAATGAAGTCGAAGAGTTGGAACTATTTTCAGTTAAAAATCTGTTAGTTGCAAGCGACGGACCCGATCTCGGATGCTCTTCCGATTCAGAAATAGGGTCTAAAATGCCTGCTTCAACGTCTAATTCCTTCGAATCTTTCAAATGCAGAGGTGATGTTGAAAGAGATCCGAGGCTCAGTACCAGTTCTGAATCCTTTAAATCATTGGAGGTGAAAACTGGCGACATTTCGCTGTCGAGGGAAGACCCATACTTCAGAGAACTGGATAAAAGAGTCGCCATATTGACGTTAATTTCCATATCAAAGTCGGGTTTGGCTTTACGTCTAGATTTGTCGGTACGGCTGGATTTAGGAGACAGCGACGGTATCGATACCGGGTTGGATGAAGGTCCATGACGGCTGGTCAAGTTAGCAGAAGTGTGCGCGGCCGCAACGGTGGTACCGCTGGCACCAGGACTGGCACCAGACCCGTGCGAACTAACAGACCCCCCGTGCGAGCGCGCACCATTAGGGGTCGTCTGAGCCATACCAACGCTAGCAAGTGCTACACCAACGCTCTTGGAACCGTTCTTTTCACCTTCTACATCACCAACAGTCTCTCTAGCCATCTCGCTCGTAATCAAACCACCGCCGGGAACGGCCCGGGCGCTGGAACGTCTTTTGTGTTTGTCATTATGATTCATGCCATGGTGGTCGTTTCTATAATCATTTCTTAAATATTTCGGTAGCGCAGAGCTACGCTCATCAGGATCGTCTTCATTTGGGGATTCAGGTGAATGGCTCTTCGGTAGGGGATCATTTTTGGACGGGCTGTTTCCCATTTATGGTACTGACTTGGAAGAAAAGGTGTGGAAAGAAAAAGGATTACAAATTAGCTGCGCACAGTTATTTGAAAAATTTTCTAGACTTCCTAAACGGGAAGGCAGCGCGAGGGTTGGCGCGCAAGGGTTTGTGGGGGGATTTGGTGAAAAAGTTGATGCTTGCCAGTGTTGGGAAGAAGATGGTTAAACCTATTACGAGTGCTGGATGCTTAATTATTGGAGATGAGGTGTTGAATGGGAAGATTTTGGACACCAATTCCAATTTTTTTGCCAAATTCTGCTTTAATACGCTTTCAATTCCGCTAAAGAAGACCATTGTATGTGGTGATGATAAGACTGATATAGTCAACTCTTTGAAGGTGCTTTTAAATGAAAATTGTGATTTTATTATCACCAGCGGGGGGATTGGGCCTACGCACGACGATATTACTTATGAACTGTTGGCTGCTGCTTATGGATTAACGTGTAAATTGGACCAACAGACTGTAGATAGAATGAATTCTCTTAGAAACGATTATATCTCTACTATAACGGATTCTCGTAAGAAGGATGCTTTTTACCGTATGGCTACGTTCCCATTTGACCCCCAAAACTCCACTAAAATCGATAAGATTTACGTTGATGAAAAGCTTTGGGTGCCAATTGTGGGGATAGACGAGCAGGTTTATGTTCTTCCTGGGGTTCCCCAATTGTTCAAACAGCTTGTACAAGGGCTTGAGTCATATATTAAGCCTCGTGTTAACCCAAAGAACAGGTTAAAACGGTACTATGTAAAAACCAGCACCAGGGAAAGTGATTTGGCGCCATTTTTAACCGATTTACAGGTTAAATGTGATGAAAAATACGGTAAAGGGTCTATTAAACTAGGAAGTTATCCTCATTTTGCATGGAAAATCAATACTATTAGCATCATTGGTAACAATAGTGTTGAAGAGCAGATATTACGGGATATAGTTTCGGAGGTACTCGAAGGAATTGGGGGAGAAGCAGAGGAGATCACCAAGGAAACAGAAGAGAAGATGAGTACAGAGGATCCGACTGATGTGTAGTTTAGATGAGATTGTAGAGTGTATAGCTAATGAACAGTTTTAGAGGACTTGTAGAGTGAGAATGTATAGTTTCAGAGGGACTTTTAGAGTATACAGAAATGTACGGTTTTTACAAGCGGTAGAGCATCCACTAATCCTTCCATACAAGTACTACAGAGAATCACGTTCCAAAGTATTCAATATAATCTTATTACTACTTACAACTTCTCTTCAAATGCCTTACTAAGCTCTTCAACAGCTTTGTTGATACCTTCAGGCTTGTCTCCCATACCTTGAACAGTATTACCTTTACCACCAGCTTTACCTCCAACATTAGCACTAACTACTTTACCTAAATCTCCAACATCAAGTCCTTTAGCTAATGCATCATTTGAAACATAACATCCATGAGCAACTTTTTCACCATTACCAGTGATTAAATAAATAGATTTGTCATTATGTTTCTTCTTAATAAGATTAATAGCTTCAGTAATAGCTTTAGCATTGGCTCCAATACTTACATGACTTACAAGATATGATTTAGCTTTATCATCTTCAAGCCATTTATTAACAACTTCCATTACTTTTTTGGTTTCTTCCTTTTGAATGGATTTAGCATGATCTTTAATCGATTTATCTAATTGATTAAATTTATCATTTAATTTTTGTTTTTCTAAAACTGAAATTGATAATTTTTTAAGAGAAACTCCAAATTCTTTAGCTCTTGAATCTTTTTGAGGTCCAAAAGGTAATGAATTGATTTGATGTAAATCTTTTTCATAATCTAAAGCAATTTGTTGAACTTTATGAGCTTCAGTACCAGTAACAGCAACAATTCTTCTAATACCTTTAGCAATACCACTTTCTTCAATAATAACTAAACTTTTAATTTCACCAGTTTTAGCAACATGAGTACCACCACAGAATTCAATAGAATATTTTCTACATTCTTCATTAATTGGATCTGCTAAAAGATCTTCAACTGATTTACCAATAGAAACAACTCTAACTGGATCTGGATAAGTTTCTCCAAAAACAGCACGAAGTCCATTGATTTTTTTGGCTTCAGCTAAACTAACCTCTTTTGAAAAAACAACATGATTATCTTTAATATATTTATCACAAATTTCTTCAACTTTAGAAATTTGTTCAGCTGTTAATGCTTGTTTATGACTGAAATCAAATCTAAGTTTTTCAGGGGCAACTAAAGAACCTTTTTGATCAACAGAATCTCCAAGAACTTCTCTTAAACCATAATTCAACACATGGGTACCAGTATGGTTGTTTCTAATTGGCCATCTTCTTAATTCATCATAACTAGCAATGACTTCATCTTCAAGTTTAAGAGTACCTTCAACTAAATACCCAGTATGTAAAACATATCCACCATAAACTTGGACGTTTTTAACAGAGAATTCCATTGCTCCATCAATGAAAAGAGCACCAGTATCATATTCTTGACCACCTTGTTCAGCATAAAATGGAGTTTTATCTAATAAAATTCCAAATTGGTTTTCAACATCAGAAATTTCATTAACAAACTTATTACCATCAAAGATTGCAACAACTTTAGATTTAACATTATCTAAACCATATTTAAAAGAATCATTGGTCTTTGGTACAGCATCATTTGAATCTAATTCAGAAAGTGCATGAACATCTAATTTAACTAAGTTAGCAGCAGCCTTGTTATTACCACCTTTAGAAGCTTCTCTAGATTCAAGTCTAGCGGTTTCAAAACCTTCTTCATCAATACTTAACCCAGCTTCTTCAGCCATTAATCTGGTCAAATCAACAGGGAATCCATAAGTATCATATAATCTCCAAACATCTTTACCACTTAAAGTTTGTTCTGGAGTCTTGGATGCAATAATTGAATATTGTTCAAATAATTTTTCACCTCTATCAAGAGTTTTTGAAAAACTAAGTTCTTCTTCATTCAAGATTTCAATTAAATCTTCAGAATTTTTAGCAATCTCGGGGAAAATTTCCTTATTTTGTTCAATGACAACAGGAACTAATTGTTTAAAAAAGCCTCCAATAGGATAGTTCATATACTTTCTAACATATCTACTACCTCTTCTTAAGATTCTTCTTAAAACATACCCTCTACCTTCATTATTAGGAACCCCACCATCGGTTATAGCAAAAGTTAAGGTTCTAACATGATCAGCAATGACTCTATATGCGGTGTCGATTCCATCCTTATCTTCAGCTCCAAATTTACCCAGATAAGGTCTGGCACCAGTTATTTCATGGATCTTATCAAAGATCGGAGTAAACACATCGGTATCGTAATTACTTAATTTGTTTTGTAAAATACTAACTAATCTTTCAAACCCTAAACCAGTATCAATATGTTTAGATGGTAAAGGTTTCAAACTACTATCAGGTTCTCTATTAAATTGAATAAACACAATATTCCAGATTTCCAATACATTTGGGTCGTCCATATTGACCAAATTAGCGGCGTTTCTGCCCCCAATACGATCATAATGGATCTCTGAACATGGCCCACAAGGACCTTGATCACCCATTTCCCAGAAATTATCCTTAGCATCACCTGGTAAGATATGGTCTTCTTCAACACCAATGTCTAACCAGAACTTTTTGGCTTCTAAATCCGGTTCCAAGCCTTGTTTCTCGTCACCACCGAAATATGTGACGTATAATCTATCCTTTTTCAACCCATAATGGTTGGTTAAAAGGTCCCAACTGTAGCCAATGGCTTCCTTTTTGAAGTAATCTCCAAATGACCAATTACCCAACATTTCAAAAAATGTATGGTGATACAGATCTCTACCAACGTCTTCCAAATCGTTATGCTTTCCACCAGCTCTGATACATTTTTGGGAGTTAGCAGCCCTCTTTAAGTTGGCGAAATCACTTGAAGGGTCGACGGTACCGAGGAAAATTGGTTTATATTGGTTCATTCCTGCGTTTGCAAACAACAAGGTGGGATCATTGTGAGGAACGACGGAAGAGGATGGGACGAATGTGTGGTTGTTGTCTTTGAAGTAATTTAAGAAAGTCTGTCTGACTTTAGAAGCGGACCATTCAATAGACATTTTTGGTTTTAGCATGGGAGGTGAAAATTTTATGCGCGAAGAGAGCGCGGTGGGAGAAATGTCGCGCGACATCGCTTAGGGGGTATGATTTTGGGGTTGTGGGGGGTTGGGGAGGTTTTTGAAGATATGGTTGAGGTTATGGGGATGGTGGTTGATGGGTATCAAAAGATGGAGAAATTTGGAGGATTTTTGACGGAGTTGAAGCAGGTGTAGAAACTGGAGATAAGGAATGTCGCGCTCACGGTTTAATTATGATGAGAAGACCTCAATGGATGTTGTCTTTATCGAAAGCCATTTTGGCATTTTCCCATTATTTTGACTCGCTAACGCTTGCACACCACTACTGCAGTCCCTGTACCTCATAAACCGTATTCTGACATTAACGTCGTCCCTAAACCACGTTATTAGAGCCACCTTCCTATTTAGGAAACAACTTGCTCATCCGCATAAATTCTCTCACCAACCAAATTCTTTATGATCCTTCTAGATAACTCCAAATACTCTTGTATAGAGTGTATTAGAGGCCACAGGTCAAGCCAGTGTACCCACCATGCCCGTCCGTTGCTTCAAGTGCGGTCAAAAGGACGTCCAAATATCCAAAATAATCCGGATTACCGGATCGCAGTGTTCGCTAAAGAGATAGAGTCGTCAGAAGCATCCATAAATGTGCTTAAAAGTTCCTGTAAATATATCATAGATGTCAAAACCAAAGAGATTCTCGGGCCTTATAACGAAATATCCGCCAAAGTCATCCACGTGACCCCCAGAATCAACGATAAGTCCTTCATAAACTCGAGCTCATGCTGCTCTAATAAAATTTCAAAAGGTAAGAGCTGTGGGTGCAACAGCAATTTAAAGCCCCACGACCAGTCAAAAATATTGAAACGATACTTTAATAGGAAAAATTGGCGGTTTGTGAACAATAATAACGAAGCCAAGCGAGAATCTATTAAGGCAGAGTTGAATTCAAGATTGAAGAGTGCTGTCGATGATACTTGTAGCTGTGAAGAAAATTGTCAATGTGCAGGATGCTTGAAGCATGGATTTGATGAGATTTTGCAGCCATTTGAAACGCCAGGCACGATAGAAGCTGACGATTTAGGGTTGACGTTTGAGGATTGTGAGTGTGCAGAGGGAGAGTGTAATTGTCAAAATTGTGAAAAGCATGGGATTATTAATGGGGTTAAGTTGGATGATGTATTTAGTAATTTCGACCCATTTTTTTTCATGGGCTGATGGAGAGGGGAGCCGCTTGTTAGAGTGTGATTGGATGTATTTCATAGAGAAAGAAGGGGAGAATTTGGTATATAGAAAGGAAGTTAGTTGATAGATAGACCATAGACAGGGCCGAGCGCAAGGCGGGCAGAGGTGGTGCCGGGTACGCGGTGCGTGGTGCCGGATACGTGGTGCGTGGTACCAGATACTCGGTGCGTGGTGCACGGGACTAGTACCGTGGTATAAGTGGTGATGTCTCCACAATTCTCAATACCCGTTAAACGACCCTTTTCTGCTGAAGCCCTGTAGTTTGCCTGTATGGAAGTCCGTCACTAGCCACATGTATAGTTAGCTTAAAATACACATTAGTATTCAATGATGCATGAAACCGGAACTCATATTGTCTCAGACACATTGACCGGAATGGCCAAATTTCTGTACGTTTAAAACGTCAAGGAAAGCTTAATCAGAGCTACTACTATTTCTGATAAAGTAAGTTTTTCAGACACAGGCAGTGGTGGTGAGAGAATGAAGTGAGCCCCGAGATATAGCGGAGACTGGGCCATGCCGCGGAGAAATACCACGGGGTTGGCCTGGAGTTCGGTAGGATTCTTGGCCGATATAGGGGTCGAAGGGGAACGGAGAGATAGATGGAGCGATATGAGCACATAGTTCACTAGCCACAGGGGCAACCTTGTCAAGAGCGCAAGTACTGTACGTCTAGAGTTAAGGACACAGCGGGGTGGGGGTCTAGAGTCAAGGACACCGGGCAGAATCATCTGAGGTGCATAAGCGTTAAGATTAAAGATAACGGTGGTAGTGGTGTGGTGGCAGTGGGCACGGGGCGCAGGGTTGCCAGGGTAGTGGCAGGACGGGGTAGTGGCAGGGCTTGAGCCAGTAGGTGAGCTCATGAAAAGCACACAGCAAAGAAGGCATACAGAGTTACAGAAGCAAGACTCAGAAATGATGAAATGGGAGTGCACGACTGAACACAGAGGGCATGAACGATGATCCATAAACGGTTGTGACACCTTTCATCTGGCATCTGGCATCTGGCATCTGGCACCTCACACCTCGCACCTCGCACCACACCCATCCCGCACCTCCGTCCCACCGTCCCACACCCTCGCACACCCTCCCACCATCCCACACACCCTCCCACATCCAACTCTCACTCCACGTGATGCCATCGCCCATCTTCTCCGGCCATCCCATCTCCATATCCATCCCTCTTCCCCCATCTCCACGTATCCCCTCTACTCTTCCCTCCTCACCCACTCCCTCCTCTTCCCCTGCCCTTTCTCATTATTCTCCCTGTCCCCCTAACCTCCCTCCTCCCTCCTTTCTTCACCTCCCACCACAGAACCTTCTAGAACATCGCACTATCTTCTCACTATTCTCACTATTCTCATTCTCACTCTCACTCTCTCACATCGCTTGCTCATGTCTTACCCACAAGATGAAATAATAGATATCTTAAAAGATAAAGACGACAAAGATGATATCCAAGTCATAGACAGACACGACTATCCATTCGATATATCAAATTTCCCCCTCCCGCCCGATGAAGACAACCCCAATTCCCCCCAGCAAGACCCCAAATATCACCAAGAATCTTCGGGTTTAACGCCTATTTTGTCGTCTTTTGATGATAATAACAACAACCAATTGATTCCTTCCAAGTCGTATCACTCTAATTTACCTCCTTTGCAACCTTTAAGTGAACCGGTGATTCCAAATTCCATAAATATTCAGCCTTTTACTCTTGAAAAAGACCCTCAAGACCAGATAAAGAAGCGTAAAGAGCCCACAACCCCCAAAACAAGACCTGCTTTTGTGATGAAGGTTTGGAATATGGTCAATGATCCTCAAAATGATCGTTATATCCGCTGGGACGACGATGGTAAGTCATTTCAGGTGTACCATGCTGATGAATTTATGAAAAATATCTTGCCAAAGTACTTCAAACATAATAAATTTGCTAGTTTTGTAAGACAACTTAATATGTATGGCTGGCATAAGGTGCAGGATATAAACCTGGGTACTTTAAGAGATGATAAGAGCGCAGAAGAGAACTGGAAGTTTAAAAACCCCAATTTCCAAAAAGATCGAGAAGATTTACTTGATAATATTGTCAGAAATAAGTCAATGAGTCAAGAACAAGATCTTCTTGATCGAAGTCAAAATTTGAAGCTTTTAGTCAACGAATTGGATCAGATAAAGATGAATCAATTGGCTATAACTGAAGATTTAAGACGTATCAGAAAAGATAATAAAACACTCTGGCAAGAGAACTTTATGGCACGTGAACGTCACCAAAAACAGCTGCAAACTTTGGATAAGATTTTGAATTTTTTGGCTACGGTTTATGGTAATAATAATACTGGTAAGATCTTAGAAGTTGGATCTGAAGATAATGCACTTTCAACTCAAGTGAATCCAGTTCAAACGCCTATTGATTTTGGTGATTTTAACTTTGAAGAGTTGTCAAATGGTTCAACTCCTAAACAGAAACCTCGTTTGATGTTAATGAATCAAGCTTATAAGTCTGGTAAAGCCAGTCCATCATCAGATAAAGCTGTTACTCCCGGTTCTGATGCTATAAGTGGTCTTGAACAAAATATCTTTAAACAAGGCCAATCCATTCAACAAGTTCAAGATTGGATTCAAAAGCTTTCAACTCAGCAACAATTACAACAACAGCAAATTCAACAACAACAAAATCAAATTAATCAGCGTAATATAGATCTTGATTTTGATGTTAATGATTTCTTGCATTCTGGAGTCAATACTCCTGCTAATGTTTCTGGAGAAGAAGAAGAAGAGCCCAAAAGAAAGAAGTTTAAAGGGGAGAATATCCAAGAGATAAAGGATTTAGAAGATTTGCGTGGTGTTGAAGAAATTAATGACTAATATGTAGAATAGAATGTATGTTAATTGGGATACTGGGCGTTGGGGCTATTGAGACTTCAATGTTTATTGTGATAAGTTGTTATAGAGTCTTTATGATTTTGGGTTTGCAGATGTGGTAAATAGTATATAATGGTAGAGGTAATAATATAATATTAATGAAGACGACGACGAAGTAGAGGGTAATTTAATAGTTCATGAAGAGGAGGGTGTAAAGGTGATTAATTCTACAGTAGTTGATATAGTTGATATCGTTGTGTAGACGTAATTACTTACACAATAGTTGACATAGTTAACGATAAAACGACGATGCAAACGTAATACTTACACATTAGTTAACATGGTTAATGAATGATAACGATCATATATACGTTATACTTGTGTAATAGCTGATATACTTCATTTATGATAAAGCCAAGGATGCAAAACCTGTTTTAGTAATATGCTAACCCATATCGTCTAATAAACAATCAACACCACTCCATAGTGTATTACAAAGTGAACTACCCATCTGCATCTACCACATGAATATTCACTACAAACGCCGCCTCAAGTCATTACCTTCAAATAATGTCTATTCATCCTTAGTGTATTTCTTTTAAGTACCTTGATGATTTCTCCATTTTCCTACCCATTCTGCTGCTGATTTTAATACCTGTTCCCCAAGGTAGTCTCCAATATACATGCAATATATTTATCATCTACATATCTACTCGCTTTTATACAACTCTTCTTGGATTCAGTTTTCCAACTGTAGCTCTTTTTACTAATAATACATTTCGTTAATGCAGCTTATGCAGTTGACACATTCATCCTGAAGTACCCAACAATCATCAATGGTAAATCTAGTTCCCCATTCCCACATAAAACTCAACTCCGGGCTGAACCTGGTCCGTCGGGTGCCACGCCTCTAGGGCAAATACTTTATATTATTTTTCATAGCCATGGGATTTCTTTCATAATTTTTATTATTTGGCCGTCATCGGTATCAATTCTATTGCTCATTACAGGGTCGATAACCATTAGAACGGCAGTAAAACAAATCAGTTATCGACATTTACAGCCGAAAGTATTCCCATCTGTCCGTAAACCTGACAAAATATGTTTCATACATTTCCATTATCCTGCCGCCGTGCCGACCGAACCTAGTGCCAAGCCTCCCGCCATGCATCGCCCCAGCTCATGCCGTGGATCCCGTACATTAGGCCGACCTCGATGACTAAGATGTCGTCATTTTTAGCCTTTGGTCGATCACAGCCGTTTGACCCAACGGTCAATCCACCCCTCTCTTTAACTCAATGCAAGATGAATAGATTTATAATCATCATATTAAAATACATACCTATCTAATATAAACTCTTAAATTGACAGGTAATTTTCGCTTAATTGATATATATATTGGCTATAGTTGCTCAAAACCAAATGATTATAATGACTCACTCGTTCTTGACTCTGAAATTTGCATGGGCTAATCATTAAAACAACTATAAGCCAACACGGAATTTTAATCTAATTTTACTGAATAGGTCATTGAAAAAGAAAATAAAATCAACTAATTTAATTATAAGCTAGCTATTGGTAGAACAAATGCGTGTAGGACCCAAATCTTAAAGTTTAAACCATTACAGAACTACTTAATCCAGAAAAATAGTAACATCGCCAAGGCATTTCATTTACACCGCCTGCCTAACAGGGTTTCGATAATAATTGCCAGGAAAACGGCTGCAAATACTTAAGAAAAATACTTAGGAAAATAAACTCTGGTACCGAGAAGTAATAATCTCTAATCAACAGATAATAAGCTCTGGTACCGAAACGTAATTAAGTCTATAAATAATTGTCAAGTCTACCATTCCTGTCAATTATATCCAATGGGTTTGTTTATCCGGAAACTTAAATATACAGACAAAAACTATGTACCTAGCGCTATGATATGTCAGTATTAAGCTATACAGTTTAAGTTCGGATAAACGTACCAAAATACGACATCATGGTCATTGGCCATGTCTTTATCCATGGATACGTGCAACAGATGTACATTATAGTTTATATAACTTAAAGTTTTCATTAGTTATTGTTTTATCAACCTCTGTCTTAATCTAAGATAACGGATATGGCGACTGGCAGTTATCCGATGGGTTTCTATTTTAAATTGTAAATTCCGTTTCCAATGTGCAAAATAATGCCACACCATAATTTTCCGATGCACTGTCACCAAAGCCAATCATAAATAAATTCCGTTGCCAGAACCTTAAAACTTTGTTTGCAATAATAGGCGAGAGTTTATGAGAGATATTAAAAGTTTATGTAAAATCTACAACATGCTCCCTAATTCAACCACATTTCACCATCCATTTCTCTATCTACATACTAACCAACCCCTACCCTCTATTAACCTGCTCCCTACAACCCCCGTATCGTAAACCTTTCCAGTAACAGGCATTAATGTCGCAAACCTTTGATGCAAAATTGTCGCGGCTAAATCTCAATGTCGCACCCGATTGCTTTTTTAAATCTGTACCCTTTGAAATTTTTCGATCACTGCGACCCTTGAGACATTTTCTTTCATTTAATTTAATAATACCCCTGTAATATCTATTCTTATGACGACTAACACCTCCAAAAAGAAAGTTTACTCCAAAAATGGGTGCAGGGAATGTAAACGAAGAAAAATTAAATGTGACGAAACGAAGCCCGAATGTCTACAGTGTACCCGTCTTGGGAAGGTCTGTGGATACCCAAAAGCTGGAGAAAAAGTTCTAAGAGTGTCAAGAAAGTTCCTAAGAAACCACTCGGACAATTCAATCGATGTGTCCAAAGGATTCATCATGTTAAACAAGCAGACGCCCAAGAATCCGGGGGAAAAATCACCTTCAAAAGACCCTAAAGGTGTACCGACATCGCTGAACATCCCTGGTAGTACTGATCCGACTCTTCTCCAAGATGGCCTAGGTGTTCATAAGACGCCGACTGTTGACCAGAAACAGTTTCAAGCCATGCCTGGTCAAACTGCTCAGCCTGCCCAGCCGTCTGTCCATCAACACCTTCCTCAGCATCAACATCAACTCCCTCAGCATCAACTCCCTCAGCATCAACAACAACAACAGCAACCCAACCAGCATCAAAACCAACATCTTCAGCTGCTACAGCCCATTGGACTCCAGATATCCCCCCATCTCCAGATGCAACAACTTCAACAACGTCATCTTCAAAATGGTCTTCAACAGGGTCCTTTACAAGCACCAATTCAGGGTCTTCAAGGCCAACTTCAGGGCCAACTTCAAGGCCAACTTCAGGGCCAAATCCAGGGCCTGCTACAACCACCGCCTGCCCAATCGGCGCAAGTTCTGGGCCTTTCTCCGCCCTATATCCAAAATGTGCAGTACCAATTCCAGCATTTACCTCCTCCGGTTCCGCTGATGTCGTCTTACCCTCCTTTACCATTCAAACAGCAACCTCTGCTGCAACCGGGCCCATCACAACCTGTTCATTCTAGTCCTTCGGGGCCTTCTGGTACCCCTCCAGACTCAAAATCAGCTCAAAATCATACTCCTACCTCTAAAACTCATTCGCCTCAAAACCCTAATTCGGGCTCTGGACCCGGTTCTGGTATTACTTCTGCACCAAGTGGTGGTCTTTCCTCTGGAGGAATTTCGTCTGGTGGTATTTCAACTGCTGGTACGGGCCCTATGAGTAAACCTACTGATACCAACGATGAATTATTATTTGATAACTATTTTAATAGAGAAGATTTAGATTTATTAGCTAGTGATCTTAATAATTTGGTTGGTACCATTATGTTTGAATCGAATTTTGATTTTAAACAAGCTGATCTTGAAATGGCATCTCTGGAGAGTAGTTCAAGTATAATGCATCAAATTACTCCACCAGCGTTACCGGTAATGAGTACTGTTTATTCCAAGAGTGGTGAAATCATTGCTAGAAACATTCCTTTAGAATATATACGATTGAAGACTTCACAAGAAAGATACTATTTAGAGGAATTTTATAATGAATTTGGACATACGATTTTACCATTTAATCCATATGATGAATCTGTTGGGGGGTATTTTAATCCTTCTCGTGATTTGATCATGATTTATGCAGCAAAAGAACCCTTTTTATTGGCGGCAGTTTTAGCTCAAGGTGCAAAAATTGCTTATACCAACCATAATTTACCAAAAGATGAAGAAGCTCATTGTAATTATTTATCAAAATGCTTAAAATTACTTGGACCCGCTCTTAATGATGAGAGTAATCAATATAAACGTAAATTATCAACTAATATAGAGGCGGTTTTAATAACTGTCCTTTTATTAACATCTGCTAATGCTTCAAATATTAAACAAGATTGGAGACCTCATTTAAGAGGAGCTAAAGATCTTTTATTAAAATATGCATTACATTCAACTGATTTAAAAGAATCTAAAATCTTAATATTTTGTAAAACTTGGTTTATATGTTTTGAAATCTTGGCTGGTTTAAGTTCACAAAAAGGTGGGACTTTACAAGATGATAATGATATTGATAAACTTATAAAGTTATCAGATACTGATGAAATAATTGCGTTAAAAGAAATTGGGTTATTATCAGAAAGTGGTTTTAATTATATGTTTGGATTTCATCATAATATTTTACCAACAATTAAAGATCTTGTTAAAGTTCTTAATAAGGCAAGGGAAAATAAACAAGCTGTTAAAGAAGATAGTATTACCAACATACGGATTTTAAGTGAGTTTTATAATTATAGTAAATTTGTTTTCATTGATGAAAAGCCATATTTAAAGCCAGGTGATTTTTTTAATGGGGTTGTACCTCGTGGATGTCTTTTAGATGTACAATATATTAATAATGAACAATTGTACGTTAATTGGACAGACATATCACAACAAGCTTATTGTTTGGCAGGAATGATTACTATTTTAACTAAAGGATTTGATCTTAATTGGGATAATCCTCAATTAAAACCAATAACAACCAAATTAGCTGATTTAATTTGGATATTACAAGAGCAACCAAATATAAAATTTTTCAAGAATTATGCTTGGATGATTCAGTGGCCAATGTTGGTTGGTGGAGCACATTGTTCTAATGAAACTCAAAAAATATTGTTTCAAAGATTTTTTAGAGCTAGTAATTCTGGTTCTGCGCTTATATCTGAACAAATTATTGAAAAATTATGGAATAAAAGGAAGAATAATCAAGGATATGATTCTAGTAGTGATTTAGATATCGATTTAGTTACTTATTAGTATGTATTAATGTATAGTAGACATTTTTTCATTGTGCATATGAAGCAGTGTTAGCAATTGGTTTCCATTTTTAGCATTTAACTTTTACAAAAGTGACATTTTTGTTTGGCATGTCGGAATAACTTTATTCGTTGTCAGGTTGCAGACTTGTGGTATAAAAAGGTTTTTATGCTAATTGTGACTACATATAATTAGAGTTAAATAAAACCGCCGTACTTGTAAAATACAAATTCGTCTAGAAACTTCCCAATGATCTAAGGATCTAGAAGGTGGTCGAGGCCCTTACCTTAGATGTGAAATTTTCTTGCATAACCCAGATTAGATATAAAAAAACAATAAAGGTTAAACCCTAAATAAAATACAATATCAATATATATTTTATCAAAGCTACATAAAAATTTGTATTAGTATAAAATGTATACTCTTTTAAAAATTAAGCTTCTGCTAACAATGTATACCAATTAAGTCTACCACTCGCCAACCGAAGTCTGGTGTTGAATTTATCAGAATCAAAATCTTCTGTTTCACCCCAATTATACTTTCCTTGCATTTTTTGATCTTGAATAAACCAGCCAATCCTTTCGGCTCCTAACCTTGCTCCATCAAGGTTTGCTGCAGATGGCCCTAGTCTAAGTGAAGCATTTTTTCCTGTAACAAATAATGGTATTTCTGGGCACCATTGCAAATCATCAGTTACACAAGGAAATCCTTCAACAGAGTCAATTGGGAATTTTTCTAAAATAGGGTTCATGAATTCTAAAGATTCAATGGCAGCTTTAATACCAGTTGCAAAAACAACATAATCAGTTTCAACTTGTTTAAGTCCATCTGGTGTATCTAAAGTTAATTGCCAACGTTTAGAATCTTCATCCCATTGTTGTTCTTTGATCGTTGTATGCTTAAGTAGATTAAGTTTACCTGATTTCACATGCTTGGTAAGCTTCTTATGATATTCTGGATTAATTGAGCCACCTTCTCTGGCATTGTAAATCATTTGTGCTCTTTCTTCATCGGTATCTTTAATATAGAAAGCAGATTTCTTAAGATTTCTATACTTAGTAACCCAATCAAGATGGAAGTCAAAATGTTTAATTTTAAGAGGTCCCCTTAAGAGTAAAGTAGCAGGAATCCCCATGTTTACAGCAACATTAGCTAATTGTGCAGAAGTAAGACCACCACCAACAATTACAATATTAGTAGGTTTCCCGGCTTTTAATTTATTCATAACCACCTCAGGTGGGTAACTAGCTTCTCGTTTAAAAATATGAGTTGTATGACAACTTCTACTGAGTTGTGTGTCGGTAAAAGGTGAAATGGGGTAGTTAACTTTACCTCTGTGTCCAGTAGATAAAATGCATATTTTAGAGCAGTAAGTTTTATTGGCAGTTTGAATGATAAATCCTTGACCAACATTACCAGTTTCTTGAATATGAATAGTTCCATAATCAATTTTGAGCACTGGTTCTTTTCTAACTACATTGTGAAGCTTATAACGGTCTACGATATCTCTACAGAAGTCGTTGAAAAGTGGGGTAGAAGGTCTATAGTAATCTTTCCGGTCTCTCATATTAACATCAATAAGGCCTGAAGCATCATGAGTATGTTGCTTAGTTTCTTGTCCAATTGGAACTGGAACTTTTTTAGGTTTATTTTTCATCATTGTTTTTTTCAATTGATGCTTAGAATATTCCTTACCTACAACATTACCAATCTCCATTAATTCCTTTTGACGACCAGTTGCATGGGCAAATGTAACTAAGGCATCAAGATTTACCGGATCAGGATGAAAGAACATGGGTGAACGAAGAAATGGGATCTGACAAGTATCAAATTGATTATGCCATTGACCCATAAAACTGTCTGACATTTCATCTAAAACTAAAATTTCATCAGGTTCATACTTTTCTTGAAGATATTTCTTCTGGCTAGGTTTAAATTTATTCTTTGATGAAATACAATGGTTAATTAAGTTCACTTTATTACCTCTTTGTTTTAACCAGTGAAATCGTTGATGCTCATCTTCAGTATAAATTGATCCAGGGCAATCTTCACATAATCTAGCACATACAGCGAGTGAACAAGTACCACCACCAACTACAATAACTTCTCTAAAGTCTTCTTGAGATATATAAGTTGCAGCCATAATGATCTGGTGCAAACACGCGAGATTTTATATTAACTACTATAACCACTATAGTCAACAAGTTAAAGTGGTTACCATTATTGGAGAAACCCTTCTAAAATAGAAAGGAGACCAACAGCACCAGGATCTGGGATACCACCTTCAGCTTCGAACTCTTTTTTATCAACATAACTTGCTCTTCCAAATTTAGCGTTTAATTCTTTAGTTTTTTTGCAGCCATTTTGCGCAGCCTTTAATGCTTCTTCAATTTGACCGGTTTTATTCAATTCATCCACAAATGGTTGTAAAGTGTCAACTAATGTTCTTCCACCTACACGGGCTTTAGTATATTTGAAAAGACCATCATAAAGAGATTTATATAATGCAGAAGCAACATCTTTAACTTCAAATTGACTCAATTGTTGTAATTGATGGGTCAATGCAGTCAAATAAATGGAATAAATCCCACCAGAGGTTCCTCCCATGCTATTTTCAACTACATCTGTAATCAATGATACCACAGCAATAGGATCATTTTTAACCTCGTTATATTCTTTTGAGCTTAAGAGTTTTAAAACACCTTCAGCACCAAATTTCAAAGTTTCTCCACAATCCCCATCACCAACTAAAGTATCGTAATGGGTTATTTTAGGTTCAGAGTCAATTAAGTGCTTCATAGCCGATTGAAGCTTGGTGGAAAACAGCTCACCATCAAATTTATGAGATGATTTCAAAACTTCTGAATCTTTCATAGGAGATTCAATGATTTTAGTTGGTCCCCAAGAATTGTATACCTTAGGTTTCCAGCCAGGTGCATTTGTTGGTGCATCTAAAAAGGATAAAATGTCCGCAATAGATACCTTAGAAACACTTGAAGCTTTAGTTAAATTAAGTAGAGTAATAGAAAACCCTGGAGCGTTTAAAGAAGTAACGAAATCACTTACTAAAATACGTTTAGGTCTTTTAGATAATGGGAAATTCTTCATAACATGTTCGGTGATGGTGAAAAGTTCAAATGACGAAGTACCCCCAATATTATTAACCAATAATACGGTTTCATCATCAGCAATGTTGAAATCTACATAATGTCTTTCAGAGTCATCTGGAGAGATCAATTTCTCATACATATCTTTAATTAAATCATCAATTAAAGGAATTGGAGAGATTTTTGTCCCCGGTTCATTATGAATTCCCAAACCCAATTCGGCTTCATTGGCACCGGTGAACTCAATTTCTTCACTGGATTTACCAGGCACAGAGGTTCTATCTAAAAAAGCACCTAAAGTTACAAGAGAATCGTTTATGGCATTGCCTAATGCGGCCAATTTTGGTAGATCAAATTGATTTGCTGCCCCACCTAAAATCTTGTGCACCAAAGCGGTACCCGCCAACCCTCTTCTACCAACCATAGCATTCTGTTTCCTACCAACAGCAACATCGTCGGTAATTGAGATCATCTCTACATTATAACCTTCGCTTTTAGCTCTCTCAACCACTAGTCCGAAATGTAAAATATCTCCGGTATAATTTTTCACAATGATAATTACCCCGGACTCTTTTGAAGCCTTAGCTCTAACTGCAGCCATGATTTGTTTGGTTGAAGGTGAAGCAAACAATGCCCCACTGACAGCAGCATCAAGTAAATTGTCACCAACAAAACCTCCATGTAACGGTTCATGTCCTGCACCTCCACCGCTAATCAAGCACACTTTGCCAGAAGCGGAATTGGTGTTGAAGACCACTTTTTCCGAAGGAATTAAGCCAATTGCCGGGTTTGCATGGCATAAACCCTTGAGGTTGCTTAATACAAGGTCTTCTTTATCGTCGTAGTTCCAGTGTTTGGTAAGAGTCATAGCAATAAACGCACTGGGCAATGAACTAAAACTCCGCTCCAGGTCTCGCACCACCCACCGCACCACACCACCGCACCACACCACCGCACCACACCACCATCTCCGCACTAACACTACCCTTCACACCTCGCTTTTATTTGCCAACTTTACTCACGCAACCACTGGTGTCGCACGTGACACCTCATCAACACCACCTCATCTCCGCGAAAACAAGAAAGTGTTAGCGGTCAATAGGTCCAACTATGTCAACTGATTCCCCAGATACAAGCCCAATTAAGACCGAAAACAAACGGAAAAGAAGACCAGTAGTCAAAACCTTTGTCGGTTGTGACACCTGCAGATCCAGAAGAGTCAAATGTGACTTGGCACGACCAGCCTGTAATAATTGTGAAAAAGCCAAACTAAAATGTCCAGGTTACCAAATTACCCTTTTGTGGTTAACTTCTCCAAGGTTTACCGAATCGGGAGATATTGTACCCCTGCTGATCGCCTTCAGAAGCGAAAACAAGGTGCCAGGAGCCAAGAATGGTGAGACAAGACGTCGTACCATAGACTTTGTCAGGTGGGAAAAGGGCACCACTTTTGAGCCCTACGAGACTTATGAAGATATAGATCGTGATCTAATGATCTTGGACAACTCCAAGAACGACGAAATGGTCGAAGAATTGGGCCACACAAAGCTGTTGGGGCCCTTTGGAGTGTTCAACACCACCAAACGTATAAAGAGAGCGCCGGGGCGCATAACCCCATATAGTAAGAGCAAGCGGTTAAGAACAGGAGAGGCGACTGGACCGCTGATGGGAGTCGATGGACCGTCGATGGGAACGAATGGTGGAATTGGTGAGTCTAACCCAAACCCTTCAGCTATCCCCAGAAGCACTGGTATGGGTCCCGAGAACTTGACATCTTCTGCGGCTCCGTTGACGTATGATCTTGCTCGTGATGATATTAGTAACGAACACCTCTGGTTATCGAACGAGTTAAGAGACGATGCTCTTTTGACGGCGGCTGCTTTGAACGGGGACTCTCAGCTCTTGGAATTCATGAATAATTTATCACCTAATGACCTTCATGAATCCACTTCTGGCACCAGTGCCCTTGATCCACATATAACTTCTGCCAATCCAAGTGATTTGATCAACTTGTTGTTCCATAAGAACCACAATACGACTCTTAATTCTTCTCCAGCCACCCCTGGTGCTGTTGGGAACCCCACTGGTGATAACATCATGCAACCAGAAGCAAGCATTTCTATAGATCCTACCAATCAGCACCTTTATTACTCTAATTATAATAACTATTTCTATGACAATCCGTATAAGTTGAATGAAAACCTTGAAATTCATCTTCATGCGCTGTCTGCCAAACATAAACGGTTAGAAGAAGAGTCGACTGATTTGGTTGAAGGGTCTCACCAAGCCACTAAAATGCCTTCAACTATTATGAATATCGTTCAAAATCCTCTTCAGGCTCTGTTAGGTTTTAATTTATTAACACCATCCACCACAGTTGGATTACCCACCACCGCCCTTCAAATCCAACCTTTAACAAGATATCTTTTAAATCATTATGTTACACATGTGGCTGATTTGATGACGGTTTTACCATTAACTGAAAGTCCTTGGAAAACAATTTACTTCCCAAGAGCGTTAATGGCAATAGGTGAGTTGGGTGCTTTAGGTAAAACATCAACTGCTAAAAATGCTTTACTTAATGCATTATTGGCGGTCTCTGCATTTAATTTACAATCTAAATTCCCAAAAAATAGTGATTCTATGAAATACTATCTTAATTTGGGTATCAGATTAAGAAACCAAGCCAGTTTGTTTATTAGAAAGCTTCTTGGGTCGTCTACTGATACACAATTGGAAATTGAAACCTGTTTAAAGAATGAAAAATATAAAGATGTTCTTTGTGCTGTTATGTCGATGATTAGTGTTGATTTAGTTTGGGGGACTATGCAAGATACTAATTTTTATATTAGATGGTGTGGTAAGGTTATTAGTACTAAAATGAAAACTAAAAAGAAGCTTTCACCAAAGGCAAGAATTTTACATCGGATTTTCCTGTCTTTAAAAATCATTCAAGATTCAACATGTTTGGAATTTGATAGTATTAAACATGATTATCAATTGATTAATGAAAAAGGTTATGATATTAATGGTGAAAATTTTATTAAGGATAAAAGCTACCAAAAAGGTAACATCAGTTATATTGTCAATAGTTCTGACAAACCTCAAAACACTACTCCGTTATTTATTAATAAAAAGTTGATAAATACTAAGCACCATAATGAAAATTTTGCAACGGATGCCCTTTATGGTTTACCAAACTCATTAATTAAATTATTTGCTGGTACAGTTCAACTCTTAAGACGAAAAATCTATGATAACCATGAAAATATCAATAATAAAGAGTTTGAAAAGCAAGTTGAAGAATTAAGTACCAAGATAATCAATTGGAAACTTGATTGGAAGCTTTATATAGTTTTAAATGATGAAAAAAACTTCTATTCACCGATGCATGAAGTTACCTATCATCATATAATGTCATTTTATAATGGATTATCTATATATTTCAACCGGTTGATCAAAGATGTAAATCCATCTGAACTTCAAAACGAAGTTAAATTGACTTTAAATCACCTCAATGCAATTCAACGATCAATTGTTAAAGAAAATGTGGGGATTATTCCATTATTTTGGCAAGGGTTTATAGCTGGTTGTGAAGCAACCACTGTTGAATTACAGATGGGTTATAAGAAATGGGGGGCAGATATAGCTCAATATTTGGGTAGTTATTGGGGTGCTAGACAAATCATGTTAGAAGTATGGAGACGGAAGCGGTTAAAGTTGGCTAAAGATGATTGGGTGGATGTGGTTAGAGATTGGGAGATGAACTTATTTTTAAATTAGATTACGATTAATAAACGAATTAATGTATACTTAAACGGTCAAAGAATACTCCATCGGTGAATGTATAGAGGGTCCCAATGAGGTACCCCATCCAAGTAGTCAGTATTATTGTTCCAGTGCAAAATAGGGAACATTACAGACTGACAAGGCTGATTATGGTGCCGGCACAGACCAGGAAACAGGGGCTAACAAACTGACAAGGCTGATCGGTTGTTCCAGCACACAAACGGGCTAAAGGCATCACAAGCATGCGGTCTAGAGCAATGTATCAACACACATTGTCCTGCGTAGAAGTTTTATTATCTATACATCAAAAGTTACTTTACCATCTTTCATCCGCCTTCAAATACTAAACGCAACTCTATACACATACTAAGAGACCTTAAACCCAACCATCCGCCCACTTGCCTACCTCTTACCTCGCCAATCTGCCCAAGTACCCCAACTAATCTATTTACTCGCCTAATTTATAATTCGCCTATATACTGATTTACAAGAGGGGCATCTGTATGCAGGAGGTGGTACCTTCTTCATTGCGCCTTAATTACAACCAGAACTGCAGAGCAAGTATAAAACTCTAAACTCGGGGTTCCCGCCTTGGTCTATACATACGGTTAGTCGTCTACGCGCTACGCGGTCCACGCTTAGTGTTTCACGAGCTTATTTTACACGGTTCACGTCCTCATTTGCATCGCGTTTCGCGTTTCGTGATGTTTATGATCGCGAAAGTATAGCGATTTTTTGCAGCCATTTTTCAGCTGGACCGGAAAAATGGCGTGGAAGGGGGCAATTATTTACAAATATTTACATGAAGACAAAGAAAATGCCTCCTTCAGCGCGATGCAATACAATAGACTTCGAAACTGCCTTGATCTCTTGGAATCTTAACCTGTTCAAGTATAAATACCTCTGATTTTAACTCATTTAAGAAATATTTACTCCTTAGAGATCTACTCCTTCAAGACCAACTCCTACACTCTTTGAAATGCAATACGTTAACTTATTAGCTTTAGTCTCCTTGGCCGCTGCTGCCACCACCAGTTACGAAATTGAAACTGTTACTGAGGTCAGTACTACTGATGTTACTATCACTTCATGTTCTGGTCACCCAGACTGTACCGTAGCTGCTGTCGTTTCTACTGAAACCACTGTTACTGAAACCGTTGATGGTGTTGAAACCATTTATACCACTTACTGTCCAGCTTCTGAAACTCAAGCTAAAGCTGCTGAACCAGTTTCCGCTGCTCCAGTTGCTTCAGAAGCCCCAGTTTCTGTTGAAGCTGAAGCCGTTGCTGCTGAACCAGAATCCTCATCTGAAGAAGTTGTATACGTCGATGTCACTACCACCCCAACTGTCACTGCTTCTACTGGTGTTGAAGCTACTGTCTACGCTCAATCTACCTTAGTCTCATCATATTCCGAATCTAACTCCACTGTTGCTGATGTTGCTGCCTTTGAAGGTGCTGCTAACAGACAAGCTATGGTTGGTGTTGCCGGTTTTGCTGGTTTAGCCGCTCTTTTAATTTAGGTAATATGTATAATAGTAATAAACGGGTATAGAAAACTTTAGTAATTTCGAACTTTTTATTTTCTCTACATACATGAAATCTTCAAGAATTAATCTTGAAACATATCTATATAATTTTGTTGTTGTAATTGGAATTCTTCATAATAATCATTGGTATCAACCCCGATGAAATGATTCCACCAAAAAGTTAATTTAAGTAAACTATTTTTGAATACAATCTCTGGGAAATGTTTATAAGCTTTAAAAAGAAACTTAAGAGCTTCAATTACTTCATACCATGATTGATCCCAATCAGCTCTAAGTCTTGATTTGGATTTAGGCATTTCAGGTTCAGATCCTGGTACCGATGTATGTGCAGGACTGGAACTGGGTATTTGTTGTTTATGTGCAGGTTCTTTTTTATCTACAAGTTTTTCATCTACTACAGTGGTATCATCAGGCAATTTGGCCTTATCGTGGATCTTATTCTTCAATCTTCTCAGATCCTGTAAAAATGGGAAATTAAACCCATTATCATCAATAACCTTATCAAAATCTCCAGGTTGAACTAACCCTTTATCAACATCTTCAAGATGTTTAAGGTACATAACCTTGAAATTCTTCACCGATTCAATCGATTTAGATAATCTTTCAAATGTATTGAAAAGTGATACTATCTCTAATCTTTTGAATGCAATGTTATTGTTATTATTGTCTTCAAATAAGATCTTTAACGCAGTACCATAACCAATAGTTTGTAATTTCCCCCACATTCTACATCTATCACAACCAATACAGTCCATAATGGAACTGATGTTTCTAAACTTCAGTCTAAACTCGTCCTTCAAATTTGGATCGATGATTAAACTAGAGTTGAAAATTGGTTGATTTTCAATAGATGAAATCAAATCAGTAATTAATTTGATATAATTATCATGGTTTTCAATCAACTCATCCGATTGTTGAAGATATTCGATCAAAGGATAGTTTTTGACCAACTTAACAAGCGCTTGACTGATTAAACCGTAATTAAAGTACAAATTAGAGATTCTATCATTATGTTCACCGACTCTTTCAATGAAAAGACCCAAATTTGGGTATGGTTCATCATACATATCTTTAATATATTCGTTGGAAAGGTGTGTAGAAATAGAAGAATGCATTCCACTGATCAAACGGAAGAAAACTTGTTTGGTTTCACACAGTTGATCATCAGTAGGAAAGCAATTTTCACTATAAATGCTCTTCCATACCGCATTCGCTTGTTTACCAGCATACCCAGTAAACCTCTCTGGATTGTCTAACAAGTTGACGTAATCAACTTCTGAACCATCATCGAGTTCACAATAATCCAAGTCATCACATGACGAGTCGTCTACCAAAGGCTGGACGTTCTGATAATTGGGCTTGGAATCGGACAAAATATTGTCTACCCAGCTGATTTCGGGGAGAATTTCAACGGCACAGTTTTGGGTGGCACAAAAGTATTCTTCCTGCCAGAATTTGCATTGTTTGTCAAAGTTGATCTTGAAATACTTGAAAAATGAAGTGCTGACTAACTGTTTGACTAATGGGTATACCTCATTATTTATTTCGTCTATGGAGGAAAAAGTTGTATTACAAGTATCGGTGATTGTTTGAGAACAGAAATCTGAAGTGTAAAATGGAGTGAAAGTCGAAGCCGCAAGGCAAATAGACAACCAAAAGAACCAAAGTTTCATGAAAAGTTGCGTGGCCTTGAGTGCGATGGGCGGATCTGTTGATGCCAGGCACTGGTGCACGGGCCAGGATGGGCTGAGCATGGAACTAAAAAGAAACTGAGTCATACGATTATGTAAGTCCACGTAGGGTGTTATGGGGCAAGTTATGGTGTGATAATGTAGGTTATGTAGTTATAGGGTGTTTTATTATTTTAGTGTAGTGTACATATATTAATCAAATTTAATCTTCTTAGCGGTCTTTGTCATATCAACGTCTTTGAAAAAAGCCCCATATGCGGAATGAGCTTTCTTCTTTGTATGGCCACCGAATTTGAGTAAATCTTCAGGTACCGGTTGGTCTGCACCTCTTAAAATATTACATAAAGCACCACTAAGATGTTTTTCATGTTCAGTGAATAAAGTATGGGAAATACCGGTTTTACCAGCTCTACCAGTTCTACCAATTCTATGAACATAATCTTCAATGGTTAATGGGAAAGTTAAATTTATAACTAATGTGACATTTGGAATGTCAAGACCTCTAGCAGCAACATCGGTAGCCAATAAGATTTGTGATTTACCTTGTTTGAAGTTATCTAATGCTTGAGTTCTTTGACTTTGATTAAGATCTCCATGAATAGCACTAATAGAGTAATTTTGTCTTTTCAAATTATTTTCAACTCTTGAAGCTTCCTTTTTGTAAAGAGCAAAAATCAAAATCTTATCGTGTTGTTTGACGTATTTAGATAATAAAGCATTGAGTTTTCTTTCTTTATCAAAAGGTTCAATGACTTCGACGATCTGTTGAATTCTCTTATTAGCATTTAATTCATTCAGAATGTTACCTAAAGTGACTTTGACAGGGTTTTTCAAGAAAGTGGATGCCAAATTTTGCACTTCAACAGGCCAAGTAGCTGTGAACATCAAAGTTTGTCTACTTGGAGGAACTGAGCTTATAATGGATTTAATATCTTTTTCAAACCCTTGATCCAACATTCTATCGGCTTCATCTAATACAAGATAATCTACCTTAGAGAGATCAATATACCCATCGTTGATCAAATCAAGTAATCTACCTGGAGTTGCAATGATGATATTACAACCTGGAAGGTCTCTAATTTGATCTTGTTTGGATACACCTCCATAAACACAGTTGATCTTGACTTTGGAAGTCAATTTGACCAAATTATCGTAAATTTGAATAGCTAATTCTCTTGTTGGAGAAACACATAAAATTTTCAAGTCACTGGTTGGGTTTTCAAGAAGTTTTTGAAGACCTGGAACACCAAAAGCAAGGGTTTTACCTGAACCGGTTTCGGCGACACCAACAACATCATTACCGTTGAATAAGTATGGCCATGAAACAGATTGGATTGGTGTTGGTTTAGGGAACTCTTTGACCTTACTAAGATCTTTATGGAGGTTGATTTGGTCGAATGATAACACCGGATCGATGTTCTTAGAGGCTTCGACATGGACTTGGTGTTCTTTGAGGAAAGCTTCGATTTCTGCAGAGGAGGCG
Source organism: Yamadazyma epiphylla (assembly GCA_030571925.1). Taxonomy (NCBI): domain Eukaryota; kingdom Fungi; phylum Ascomycota; class Pichiomycetes; order Serinales; family Debaryomycetaceae; genus Yamadazyma; species Yamadazyma epiphylla. Next base: position 212,664 of record JAJLZA010000014.1, read on the forward strand.
GCGGCGGTTGGTTGTGCAGAAGCCTTTTCGGATTTCTTTTCTGATGAGTCTTTCTTGTCTTTTTTGTCAGATTTGTCTTTCTTTTCCTTCTTTTCTTTCTTTTCTTTCTTGTCCTTCTTTTCTTTCTTTTCCTTCTTTTCCTTTTTATCCTTCTTCTCCTTCTTGTCCTTCTTGTGTTTCTTGTCTTTCTTGTCGTCCTTGACACGCTTGGTGACAGCGTCTTCTCTATCTTCTAAGTCTCTCTTCATGCTCATCGCAAATTTTTCCTCTTCGCACCCATCGAGATGAGATGAGGTGCCAGAAGGGCCCGATGAAGTTTTTAATTTGGGCGTTTTTGGGACGTTTAAAGAGACAAAGAGATGCTTACGGGTATGGGAAATAGACGTATCGTCTTTAAACCGAGAAACCATCGTTATTGCTCGTGGAAACCGCTTTTTTCCGCCCCAAACCCCCCACATTCACCCAAATCCCCCCTTCTTTCTCCCACACTCTCAATTGCATATCCTCCATCTAATCACCATCTCAACATCCCATACAATCATCCCCCATCGCCCCCACAGCTCCCCTTCCCTCCCCATCCTCAATCTCTTATCGCTCTCCCACAGTTTTTTCCCTCCTGCACACAAACAGGCCTCGAGATAACTACGTAACCCATTCAATAATAGTACCATCTATTCACCTACATACGTTAAATACTTACTTTCTCTTATTGTTCTTCTTCTTTTGCTTCCTCTTCTGATGGTAATGATGTCCAGATTTAATCTTTTCTTGTAAATCTCCGCCTATCTCGACCGAGGCCTCAAGATCCCCAATTGGGCCCATATTCTTGCCTAAATTAACCGTTTTTTGGTCGGGTTTCGCCTTGTTAACCTTCGAAGTGAACGGTTTGTTCATGCTCAATTGAGCACATTCAGCGTATGATAACTCATTACAATCAACATTAACAAAATCATCGTCTTCACGCATAGAGATACTCAACAACTTGTTATCTCTAGGAATGGTAAAGTCAGAGGGAATATCCTTTGGATCGACTTTTGTGGTATTCTTTGGAGCAGCTTGGAAAAAGGAAAAAAATGAACTTTTAATCATGTTTGGGGGTGATATCTAAGAAGAATCAAAGATAAATAAACAAAGTTTGTGATATGAGTGCAGTATGACTCTTGGTGTGGTGGGGCGTGCGTGTACCGTGTTTGTTTATCTTATCAGTAAAGGTGGGGGGAGGTGCTGGAGAGGACGGGACGGGGGAGGACGAGAGGGAGAGGGAGGTGATGGGGGAGGATTATGGGGAGGTGTTTAGAGGTCTGGGGAGAGGCTTGGGGATGTTGGAGGTGTTTGATCTGGGTATAGGGGTAGGAGTTGCGTTGTCTACTATGACATGTGTTGCTGTTTAGTGGTTTTCTCACGACCACGGTCACCAGGGTGGTGTGGGAGGAGGGTTCCGAATGATGCCGAAGCGAATGGGACGGGCGCTGGGGGCCATGGTGCGGTGGTGTTGGTGCGACGGTGGTGCGATGGTGGTGGGGGTATGGGGTCTGAACGTGGTTTAATTAGCAATGGCTATTGGGTCTTTGGGGCTCTGGGTCTTTGGGGCTCTGGGTCTTTTCTGCTTGGCTCTCTGCCACTACCTCTCTAATAAACACCGTGGTCCGTGTCTGTAACCTCTATAAACTGATAGCAATAACTATAAATAGCCATATGTGCTGAAACTATCAGCAAAATCATATGATCTGTCTCAAAACTACTCTCTCTTTCCGCCAAAAACTCCTTCAATGTCAACTATATGTTTTCATCACTTCAAAATCGCTCTATATAGGCTCCAGTCGGTTAAATTACGGCTCTGGCGCATTGGAATCTCAGATAGAACCGATTGTGAGATAGAGGCACACAGGTTAAATTATAGCTTGTTAGCGTCAAAATGGTCAAAACAAATGCAATTCCCAACGTTTCATGCTAAGTTACTAACTACATCTAAATACTCTAATTATCATGCAAAAAACCATAAACAGTGTAATCTTTAAAATGCACCAAAATACCCGGATATATGAACGCATTTTTTTAATCTAGATTAGATTTAAACTCTATTGTTAGGTGATAATACGTTGTTATTCATTGCTTAATACCGTCTTTTACTTCAGATGGTCAAATTATTATACAAATATACACAATACAGGTAACGCATATATCTATCATCATCATGTGTTCGAGTACATCTTCAATATTTCTTCATTAGCAGGAAATATCTAGCCATAAGGCTAGAATATATAGCTTAAAACTTGAGTTTATTATCATTAGACTTATTTATTTAATTAATTATTATTTATTTAATGTTTTCTTATAATCACCATAATTTTGAAGTTTATTAAAGAGATGGTGAATTTTACAAATTTATGTAAAATCATAAAATTTTGAGAATGAATTAGTGATAAATATAAGTTAACAAACCTTTAGTTTAGAAGAGGTTAGAAAACGAACAGATAAGATGTATTAATATTGAGCTGGATACTATTATCAATAACCGTAGGTTTCAATGAAAACCATGGATTGTATTTCGAGCACTATTTTTTTAATATAACAGGTGTCATTGAGCAATTTGACCCTATAACAAAAACAATGCACCCCTTAATATCTTATAATTTATGAGTAGAAGTTAAGCATGAGTGAAAATTAAGCATGAGCAGAAGTTAAGCTTAAGAGCAGTCAAGATCTCAATTGATCTTTTTAGAAAGCTTATAGTTGATAATGTCAAATAAGTAAAGCTATTCATAAAGGTTTAACATCAAAAGTCTTACGTTTAGAGCATAGGGTGTAGTTAATAATATACCTTAGTAATACGTAGTAAGCTTGTCTGAATAAACAACTCGTACCCGCGTCGGATGCATGCTGCATTGAGAACTATTAGCACTCTGTGCTTGAACATTCCGTTCAAAAAAAATAAAAGCCACGTAATAAGTTTAAGGTGGCTTTTAGTTTAAATCCGGCTTTATTTGAAATCTTTAAGATAATCAAATGGTCAAATAACGCTGAAATTAGGATCCTATATAGTATTATATATGAAAAAATACTTATCATATAGTGTAACTGTTAATTACTATTAATTCTAAAAGAGAGCAGGAAGTCACAATGGCAAAAAGAAACTTCTTTCTGGTGTCTTTCTGGTTGGTAAAAATCAACTATTCTTGTAAATGAACGCTGTCCTTTTAAACAATGAAGAAGTACTCGGGATCTTGGTGGAGGACTTTAAGCTCGTGTAGCCCTGTAACCCTAGGTTTATCTTCTGCCCCAATGGTTCAATTGAGCATGTAATCAGCCAAAGTTCTCTTAATAAGAATAAACTTACAAAAAACAAAATAAAATTATTATACTCGACTCTTGTTAGACATATTTCGAAATTAATAGCTCTTACCGTGTTACAAATAGACGATTAGGGGTTCGGCATCGACATTTTATATTCTGAGCGTTGTGATACTCTGCATTCTATTGTCTAAATTCTTGCATATCGATGGTCCGCTTTAATAATCCCAGGAGGAATTATTCCAAATATAGAAGTTTGTTGGACTGATATTTTGTCTTAAAGTAGAAGTGGCTTCAACACGCATATTGATAACGCAGAAATTCCAAGCACCAAGTATATGTGCTATTGTTCAAAAATTGTGATTGTTTAGACAACTGATTGTCTACACAAAATATTTTCCATAATGTGCACAGCTAATAAGATATTATTGTCAAAGAAATATGATTCCATGATACGTGTTCACTCTACTAGGACTTTCTAAGAATACAATTGGAATGTTATACAGGTCAACACGGTGAATTGACGACCAAAAGTGTTTGTTGTTCAATTGGCTGCCAGAATATCATGCCCTTATTAATAAATCTTCTATTTGTTTACTCACTTTTGCGCTTACAGTATAAAGAGTTCATTTAATCAGATTCATCTACCAGAAATAACCTAAAAATTTGTCGATGAAAAGAAAATCATAAAGACCAGCTCACTAGAATCCCCTATTTACTAAAATACCTACCGTCAACCAACTTCATTGTTGAACAAAAAAGGTAAAAAAAGCGGATTACTCTGTTTTACTTCTTTAGACAATATTCTCACTCAAAAAAAAAAACATTTTGATATCAATCTCAATGCAGTTATTTTTTTTATTTGCACAGAACTCACAAAGCTTCATTGTCATACCATTTTAGGAGATTTGTTTAATACAACCAGTAGTTGTTTCGTAGCGCGTTTCATTTTTGAAAGTATTTATAACAACAATATAACCATTTTTTTTTTATTTGAATAAAATGAAAAGAACAACTAGACTGAATTAAGTTTTTTTTTACTTTTCAAGAAGCAAGAAAAAAGCAATCCCCTTACTTACTTAAAAAGCTCTTTCAATCCCTGGAATAGGAATGTGGTACTTGCAGTCTCCAAATTTCAGTGTTCTTTTTTAGATAAAATTTTACTGAAAAGTTTTGAGGAATTAATGAATAATTTTGTTATCCCTTTTAAACGATTTACAATACTAACAAGGAAACTACTGAGGATTAAGTCCCATCATTGTTTGTAATACCACCTGTCCTTATGAAATTCTATGAATTGCCAACATAAATAGGAGTCCAAATCACCTACAAGTTATCATCTAAACATGAGAATTAATTCTTTCATTGCTACAGTGGCATTATTAGTTCCATCGGCAGTATCAATTACTGCTTGTTATCCCATAGATACAAAAGAAGGACTTATATTGAATTATATAGACAGTGTTCCTTTCGCTAGTGATGACCTTGCTGGTGTTAGAGAGTATATCGATACAGCAATGCCAGATTACAAAAAAGATGGAGTCCCTGATCCCAATATGGTAAGGGTTGAGCAACCGACTTGGGTTGAACACGTTGATGGGGTTGTGTTTGGTAGAAAAATGAATTCCGGTTATTTTGGACTAAAATTTACTGGTTATTTCTATGCACAAGAAAGCGGAACTTACACTTTTTCTGCAGATGCAGATGATAGTGTGGGTCTTGCATTCGGGGATGCTGCATTTGAATGTTGTGGGAATACGCTGATTGCTACAGCGAATTATGATATTGTTGCTGATTTTCATTATCCTAAGACCAGTAGTTATAGACTTGATAAAGGTTTTTTCTATCCAGTGAAATTGGTTTATTATAACCAAGGGGGTCCTTATTATCTTACTTTGTCGGTAACTTATCCTTCAGGAACTGTTCGTACTAATGATATTCCTTTTTTCTATAGTTACGACTACTCACAGAATTGTGAAGTTCCTTCACCAAGTGATTTTTTTAAATCTTCTTCTTCCAAAGAACCAGAACCATCGCCAAGCGAAAAGCCATCCTCTTCCAAAGAACCAGAACCATCATCAAGTGAAGCACCATCCTCATCCAGTGAACCAGACACTATTACCAGAACTGTTACATGTGTTGGTTTCACCTGTGAGCCGGGTATGATTACCACTTCCACCTGTGATAATGGGGTTTGTACTCCAGAGGTTATTACCACAAAGACTGTTCATCCAAGTTCTAGTGAAGAGCCATCTTCTAGTGCACCACCACCATCATCAAGTGCGCCAGTCCCAACCATTACTGTTACTTGTACGGGTACTACTTGTGAAACTGGTATCACCACCGAAAATACATGTTTGGTTGGTGCTCCGGATAAATGTGAAACAAGAGTAGTAACTACTGAGACTACTGTCCCACCGGAATCATCTTCAGCACCAAGTACCAGAACTGAAAGCACTACTTCAACTGTTACATGTACAGGTGAAACTTGCCAAACTGGTGCCACCACTGCCACCAGATGTGGTGGAACAGTTTGTACTGAAGAAGTTATTACTACAGAAACTGCCCCACCAGAGTCATCTTCAGCACCAAGTACCAGAACCGAAAGTACTACTTCAACTGTTACTTGTACTGGATCCACTTGTCAACCAGGTGTTACGACAAAGACAGAATGTTCAGGAACAGTTTGCACTGAACAAGAAATTACTACAGAAACTGCCCCACCAGAATCATCTTCAGCACCAAGTACCAGAACTGAAAGTACTACTTCAACTGTTACTTGTACTGGATCAACTTGTCAACCAGGTGTCACTACAAAAACCGAATGTTCTGGAACAGTTTGTACTGAACAAGAAATTACTACAGAAACTGCCCCACCAGAGTCATCTTCAGCACCAAGTACCAGAACTGAAAGCACTACTTCAACTGTTACTTGTACAGGTGAAACTTGCCAAACTGGTGCCACCACTGCCACAAGATGTGGTGGAACAGTTTGTACAGAAGAAGTTATTACTACCGAAACAGCTCCTGTACTTCCTTCTTCCACTTATTCTTCATGGAGTAATTCTAGTTCTTCTGCTCCAAGCTCTAGTTCTTCTGCCCCAAGTTCAAGTTCTTCTGTTCCAAGTTCAAGTTCTTCTGCCCCAAGTACCCAAACCTCTACTGCTACTTGTATTGGCGCTACTTGTAAAACTGGTACAACCTTAACTACTGTTTGTACAGATGGTACTTGTTTCCCTGAAGTTATTACAACCACCATAATTACACCAAGTTCAATTGAACCATCTACTGGTACTTCCACGGTCACTTGTACTGGATCAACTTGTCAAACTGGTACTACATTAACCACTGTTTGTACCGATGGAGTATGTCACCCAGAAATTATTACAACTGAGACTTACATTCCATCCTCATCATTACCAGACTTATCAACTTCAGTGACCACCTGTTTAGGTACCACTTGTACTCCAGGGGAAACCACTGTGACAGATTGTAGTGGTACTAGTTGTAAAACATATGTAGAAAGTACATCCACTGGACCATTACCACCACTCTCTACTTCAGTTACTACCTGTTATGGTACCACTTGTGAACCAGGAGTTACTACTTACACTTCTTGTTCAGGATCTATTTGTGAAACAGGGGTAATCACCACAGAATCTTCTGATATTCCAACTTCAACTGTTACCTGTACTGGTGCTACTTGTGAAACTGGTTCATTCACCACCACCATTTGTTCTGGTGATGTATGCCACCCTGAAGTAATTACAACTGCAACTGTTGTGCCACCATCAAGCGGTGAAGTTCCAACAACTACCACTACTTGTTACGGCACAACTTGTCAAACTGGTGAAACAACTATTACTACATGTATTGGTAAGCTTTGTTTCTCTGAAGTTGTTACTACTGAAACTGGTCCTGAACCACCAATCTCTACCGTCACTTGTAGTGGTACTACTTGTAAGGATGGTTCTTTCACAACAACTATTTGTTCTGATGATGTATGTCATCCAGAAATTATCAGCACTAAATCAGTTCCAGGTGTTACAACCACCACATCCTCATGGACTGGTACTGATGTGTCTACCACAACCAAGACCGGCGATAATGGAGAGGAGACTGTTATCATCGTGACTCCAACTGATGATGCAACCACTACCATTCCTTGGACTGGAACATTCACTTCTACTCACACCACGACCGGTGAAGATGGTGATAGAACTGTCATTATTGAAACCCCAACTGATGATGCAACCACCACCATTCCTTGGACTGGAACATTCACTTCTACTCACACCACGACCGGTGAAGATGGTGATAGAACTGTCATTATTGAAACCCCAACTGATGATGCAACCACCACCATTCCTTGGACTGGAACATTCACTTCTACTCACACCACTACCGGTGAAGATGGTGATAGAACTGTCATTATTGAAACCCCAACTGATGACGCTACTACAACTATTCCTTGGACTGGTGAAGAAATTTCCACCTATACTACCACTGGTGATGATGGTGATAGAACTGTTGTCATAGTTACTCCAACTGACATTCCTACAACCACCATTCCATGGACAGGGTCAGAAGTCAGTATTTTCACCACCACTGGACCAGACGGCGATAGAACTGTTGTTATTGAAACACCAACAGATATTCCTGTTACCTTCACTTCCTGGACTGGAACTTTCACTTCAACTTATACAACTACTGGTGAAGATGGCGATAAAACTATTATTATTGAAACTCCAACTGATGATGCTACTACTACTATCCCAGGTACTGATGACAAAATTTCTACTTATACCACCACAGGTAAAGATGGTGATAGAACTGTTGTTATCGTTACTCCAACTGATGCACCAACAACTACTATTCCATGGACCGGTACTGAAGTTAGCATTTATACTACCGCTGGATCAGATGGCGATAGAACTGTGGTAGTTGCAGTTCCAACAGATGCTGATGTTACTTTCACCCAATGGACTGGTGTATTTACTTCTACCTATACTGCTACTGGCGGTAATGGTGATAAAACAATTGTTATTCAAACACCTGTTCCAACAGTTACTATTCCATGGACCAATTCTATTACATCTACTTATACTACTCAAGGTAATGGGGGAGAAAACATTGTTGTTGTTGCCACTCCAGTTCCAGTTAAAACTGTAACTCTTCCATGTAATGAAAAAACCACTAGAACGTACACTGAAACTTGTGGTGCTTGTGAAAATGGAGATGTAGTTATTGTTATTGAAACACCAGCCGCTGTTCCAGTTGTAACTGCTACTGTTGCATGTTCAGGAAAAGTTCCAGAAACTTACGTCAAAACTGCTGAGAACGGAGATTTAACTGTTATTGTTGAAACACCAACCAGAACTGAAGTTGTTGTTGTAACTACTACTATCAATCCGCCAGCAAAAGGAGGTAAACAACCAGAGCCTATTATTACCACTTACACCACCACTGTTGGTGGAAAGGGATCCGGCTCTAATGGTTCCAACTATAGTGGCTCTGATTCGGGTGATTCTGAACCTAAAGGATCTGACAGTTCCAATAACTCTGGATCCAATAATTCTGGTTCTAAAGGGTCTGGCTCAAATAATTCTGGTTCTAGTGGATCTAGTGGATCAGGATCAGATTCAGGATCAGATTCAGGATCAGATTCAGGTTCGGGTTCTAGTGGATCTGGCTCAGGCTCTAAAGGGTCTGGCTCAAACAATTCAGGATCTAGTGGATCAGGATCAGATTCAGGATCAGATTCAGGTTCGGGTTCTAGTGGATCTGGCTCAGGCTCTAAAGGGTCTGGCTCAAACAATTCAGGATCTAGTGGATCAGGCTCAGGATCTAGTGGATCAGGCTCAGGATCTAGTGGATCAGGCTCAGGATCTAGTGGATCAGGCTCAGGATCTAGTGGATCAGGCTCAGGATCTAGTGGATCAGGCTCAGGATCTAGCGGATCAGGTTCAGGTTCTGCTCCAGGTGTTGACAGCTATGAAGGTGAAGCTGCTATCAGAAGAGCCCAATTAATTGCCGCTGTTGTCCCTATTTTTGCTTGGGCTATTTAAGAAAAAGGTTTTTTTCGATTCTTTTCGTGCTTCGGCTTTAATATATGTTTTTTATTTAATAATATTATGTTTTTTGGGATAATTGAACTCTATTTTATGAGCTTTTAAAAACACTTTAATTATTAGAAAGATCACGAAATACAATGAATACAATAATACTAGAGGTTATTAAAAATATACTTCTAAACTTCACCAACCGCTCTGTGATATGACTTTCACCTTTAAAGACGACTGTTCTTAACTTTATTCATTATAATCCACAAAAATCCCCAAATAAATGGAAAGGTCACTAATGCCTACATTGTGAGTTTTAGGAAGGGCCCAATATTATTGTTTCCTGATAGGTACTATACACCCCATAATATTTACATTCATTTCTTGGGATAAGTTTATACCACAATATTAGTTTTGTTCATCTAATATGTAACATTTTTCTGACTGGTTATATCTTATTACTTATCTTTATGTCCACTATTTCAAATTCTAATTCTAACGATATAACCAATATTAAAGCAATTACCAAGCCAAAGATACACTGTATATTCATATATATAGGGTATGTACACGTAGTCAAAACAATGAATTCAAAAATTTTGCAACTTTTAATTAGTCAAAGTACAGAACACCTAAAATACCAGAAATAAAATAGAAAGCCAAAATTTAAGGAATTTTTAGATATATACACAAATAATACAAATTATTCATACTTTAATTAAATACTTATGACTAACTAAATATCGAAATATTAATTAGATAATCACAGATAAATTCAAAGATCTGGTGATTAAATTTTGCAGGGGTGCAATATAGTAAAGACTAAATTGGGACAAAACAGTTTATTGAATCGTGTTCATTTTATATACAGTAATTCTTTTACTATATAAAGCAGGTAAAAATGCCATTAAAATTTCCATAGTTTTTGATCATGATTAAAATAGCCTTAATCAAAATATTATTTGTGTTATTCAGGGTCCTTGAAGCAGCTGAGTCAGGCAGTTCTAGTGAAGTTTTTCAATCTGATAGATCATCATCAGGCTGCTATTGCTATTCTGATTGGTCATCACAAAGTAGTAGTGCTATAGCACCTAGCTCAAATGTTCCTGCACTGTCTAGCTTCTCTCTGACTCAAGCTTCTGTTTCATCCAGAACAGATTCAAACACAGAATCAGTTCTTGATTCAAGTAGTAGTGCTATAGCACCTAGCTCAAATGTTCCTGCACTGTCTAGCTTCTCTCTGACTCAAGCTTCTGTTTCATCTAGAACAGATTCAAACACAGAATCAGTTCTTGATTCAAGTAGTGTAGAACATTCAAGCGTTCCATCTGAAATTGGTTCATCAACGGACTCAGTTTCAGAATCACCAAGTTCCACTGTCAATTCCAATTCCCTGTTCTCTCTACCAACTTGTGCCCAAGCCCATTATCATTTTCAATGGGACAAAATTTCTCTTTTGGGAGACTCTATTACTGAGTTGGCTCTTGATCAAGATCCTGGATTTTCGTTAATTGCTGCTTTAGGAAAAGATTATACTAGAAGGTTAGATATAATTGACAGAGGACTCAATGGATATGATTCAGACCAAGGTCGATTTTACCTTCCTAAGATGTTAGAAACCGATCATATTCCAGGTGTTAGTGAAGTAAAAATCATGATCATATTTATGGGAACCAATGATGCTACCATTGGTGAGACTCAAACAAGAGTTCCTTTAGAAAGATATATTGAGAATATGACATGGATGATTGGATATTTGAGAGAAAAAGGAATTTACCCCATTGCTACTGGTCCAACTCTTCATGATAAATCTAGCACTGGAAGATCGAATAAAGTAAATAAACAATTTTCTGATGCCCTTGAACAAAAGTGTGCTGAATTAAATGTACCTTTCATCAACCTTTGGGACCTGTTTGCAAAGGAATCAGGATTCACTGAATCACAACTTCTCAATGAACAATATGATACTTTATCACCACTTCTTAGGGATGGTATTCATTTTACACCAGCAGGATATCGTATCTGGTATAATGATATAACATCAACGATTGCCTATTATTATCCAGAATTCTCACCCAAGTCAATGTACAAGGTTGTGCCCGGTAAAATAACACTGGCACAAATCAAAAGTTGTTTAGGAGTCCAATAATGAATCGTTAACATATTAAAGCGTATTTATGAACTGATATTAGCCATAATGAATTTAATTGTTAGCTCGCTTGGATATATCCTAGCCACAACAAAATTAGTACTTGAAAATCTAGTGTGAATAGATTTAATATATGTTTTTTTAAGCCTATTCGAGTTCAAGGAGATGTAAAGAAAAATATTGAGTATATAAAGTATATAAGAAAAGAAAATTGATGCTTGGAATGTAAAGTGAATAATTGATGACGACGACCGATTAAGTGTATATATTGGCAAACTTATTCGTCTCTGGAAATATCCAAATTAAACAATTATACACTCATCTATTCTTCGAACTAACATTGTTCACTCTTAATACCAGCCTCCTTTATCTCATTCATCACCAACACCTCTACCAAATTAAAGTGCTCCATCACCAAATCTCCTAACATCTTAAACATATCTTTCTCTACATTTGTTTTCCAATTGAAATAATCGTTGTAATTAAATTTGGCAAAATAATCAACTAACACCAGCTTAAGATTAGCTTTAAACCGTGGGATACAAATCAATAATGAAGAAATATCAAATAAACTCTCTTTAGCTAATTCGATATCGATTCCATGTTTAGTACCAATCTCGGATATACAGAATGAAATAATAATTGGTAAAAAATTAAGGTGCTCAATTAATTCAACTTCAAAATATCTAAATGTGTATCCAGCTCCATGACTAACTAAATTTAACTCGTCAATTAAATCACCAGGAGTGAAAAACACCATGAAAAATAAATTTTCAAAGTAATACTTATCCCATTTTCTTAATTTACGCTTATAACATTTAACCAATTGAGTAAAAAGTTTACTATCATTAAAATAATTTTCAGTGAAATATTGCTTATTTTGACAGTCTGCGATTTCAAGGTTTAATTCGCCCAAGATTACCTGTAGACGATCTTCCTCTAAATAATTCAGAAGAATAACATTACAAAAGTTCTGCCATTCTTCAGGAATCTTGTAAATCGAAATCTTAACTTCATTTGAATAAAGGTCTCGGTTGCAGATATCTACAAATTTTTCAAAATCTTGAAATATTTCATAATCTTCTTCGAACATTGGTTTACCATTTTTATCTATACAAAGCTTTGTTTCGGCAACTTTGCTTAAAAACTTTATTGCAAATTTAAATCTTGTATAAATCCTATTTAAAATCACAATAGCTTCAGATGTAGTCATCATCAATTCAGGTAAAAGGTACTGTAAAATTTGAAATATCTTAAAGAAATTAACCACAATTTGATCCATTCTACTCAGATCTTGTGTTCTTTCATATAAAATATCAATGTATTTAAGAATAAACTCCTTACCTCTATTCTTATAATGGGTCTGAGCATAGTTAAATACCAACAAAACGTCCCAATCCAACGGTTCTTGAAACGGTAAATAATCTTGTAATTGAGGATATTTATAAAATGCCCATGTAATATGTGACCATACAATATCATTAGGTATAAAGTGTTGATATTTAAAGTTGAATAACTCAATAAGCCATTTACTAAAATCTCCATTTTTGGGGAGTGGTAATTGGGGAGGAGTCTGGATGATTTGTTGGTATTCTATACAATATTGTTCGTAGAGATCATCATTGATATCGAAGAAATCAAAGATATCTTCGGGGTCTTTGATGTAATAATGACGACCAAGATGTTCAAGAAGAGACCGGAGGTGACGACATTCCAAGTATAGAGCTGGGGTTAGTTGCATGAGCTTTATTTGTTGGGAATCAAACGGTAGCTGGCCATTTGATGGAGCCATATGAAGAGAACCGTCGGCAACTTTATTGCTTTTAGGAGTTAAAATAGGTCTGTTGAGCCCATTGGTCTGTTCTTTGGCAGGCTTAGCGTCTTTAACCGAAGCATCCACAGGACCATTTCCAGCCCCCACAGCACCGTTCTTGCCCGGAATTTTAACGGCTTCTGTTCTGACGTTTTCTGTGTCGTCTTTCGACGAGTCTGTGGTGGACTCTCGGGTGATATTCACGAAATCTTGGGTGAACTCATCGGATTCATTACTATGAATAGAGCCTTCACTGGCCTCAGTCATGGGTCCTGAACTCGGTTCTTTTTCCGATTTTGGTGACAGTTTTATATCTTCTGAAGTAATTTCATCTTCTTTGGAAATTTCTGTTTTTTTTGCTTCGATTTTGGCACCATTTAAGGTGGTTTTGGGGTTTGAAGTGTCATCATCGTCTACATTTGGAACTTGCGAGGCGTCGAGTCTGGCGTTGATTCGTTGCAATTCGTTTTCAATGGTACTTATACGGGACTCGAGGCCTTCGAATGACGCAAATACCGATGGGAAAACCTCATTAACAAGCCGTTTTAACAAGGCATTGGTTTGATCAATTGACTCCATCTTGAAAAATTTTGTCGCGGCTCGTTTGATAGATAAGATGTGGAGAAGAGGGCGGTGTATCGGGATGAAGACCAATAATAATGACAGTATTGGTGTGATAGATTGATAGATATGACTATAAAAGGTATATTAGTGAAATCAGGGCCGAAAAGCGTCGAGATTGGGGTTTTTAAAAAGGAAAAACATGTTCCCGTAGCCCTAAACACCCAGAAAAAAGACTATTCACATACTAACCCGTCTCCAAACCCATTCCCATCTCTAAAACAAACACTCGTCTCCCAAAATTCGTCCCATTATTCAACTATCACCAACTCTATCGTACATCTCGCGCGCACTAAATATTTCTGTATGGAAGGTTGGAGTGAAGTCTTACGATTAAACGTAAACCAAGCCATAAGCAAGGTAACCTTCGATACCCAGTCAAACTTGATCTGGGTAGGCGACAAGAATGGATACGTCAACTCCTACGCATCGATTGATGATACCTACAGCCCCAACTTGGCCCTATATCCCTACACCAAATTCCCATCTTCAGTAAACAACCCCGTCAAACAAATCATAGACGCAAACAATTCCATATATTCCTTGACATCCCGAGGTGTCAATGCCAACAACAAACGGGGAATGCCGTTGTTTACGTTAAATGAGAGCCATCACAGGATCTATGACAACCTTAACTGTATGGCCGTCAACGAACTCACCAATGCCCTTATAATCAACGGGTCCCAAGGTCTTTTCAAAGTTAATTCTAATGATATCACGAACCCCGAAACGTATAATTACCGCCATGACTTATCATTCATCAATCACCAGGCCAAATTCCTTACTTTGGGCCGAAAGCTGGGTGAAGTAGACCTCTTTGACCATAATTCCAACAGGGTAATTAAAGAGTTTATAGGCCATTCTAATGGAATAAGTGATATAGATGTTCAGGGAAATTATCTTGTGACATCTGGTTATTCTATGAGAAATAGAACCTATCTTGAAGACCCTTTAATCAACCTCTATGATCTTCGAATGATGAAACTTTTAACACCAATTCCTTTCCCTTTTGGACCTTCATTTGTTAAATTTCATCCTAAATTCCCAAATTTGGTGTTAATAGGTTCAAAATCGGGTAGTTTACAGTTCTTAGATATCTTTGAACAATCGAATTTCCAACTTTATCAAGTCGATTTAATGAATAATTCTAACTCCATTTCTAATTTACAATTTAGTGGGAATGGAGAATACATTTTATTTAATGATGATTATGAAAACTTAATTTTATGGTCTTTAGGAGGTAGTAACAAGTTTGTTAATTATCCTAAAACCATTGACCCATTACCAAATTTAACAGAAGAACCAAATCATAAGATACCAATTGATGATGATGAAATCCCTCTTAATAGCGTTGGTATGCCTTATTATAAAGATCTTTTGTTATCTAATTATGGTTCGAATTTGATTTTCACTAAAGAATTGGCCAAATTACCAATGATTTATGATGATTCCATGCCTTTTTTACAGTATATGGAAAATCAATTTGATTCAAATTTCAATAAATATTATCCATTAAATAAGCTGGATAAGAAAATGATTCCATTTATCAGTGATAACAATAATGGACGCTTAAATGAAGACCAATTTTTTAATTCTCCTCAATGTTATAATAGATTAGTAATTAAATACTCTAAATTTGGTATTGAAGATTTCAATTTCGATTTTTTCAACAAGACATCGTATTCAGGTCTTGAAAATAATTTGGATAATTCATATATAAATTCAATTATTCAATTATATAAATACCAATCGAATCTTCAAAACCTTATTCTTCAAAATCTACTTAAAGAATGGCTTCCAAATGATGAAAAAACCATATTAGAGAAGCGAAACTTTAAAGGATCTTCAATTTTAAATGAATTGGGATATTTGTACGATATGTTAAATAAGGCTAGTGGTAAGAATGGCCGTATATTTAATTTTTCTGAATTATTAAATTGTGTGGCTCCAAATCACTTATTGAATTCAGATGACTTAAAACTGATAAATAGTGCCAAACTTAAACAAAAGGCGATTTTATTTAACCAATATCTTTTAAATAAAGTGTTGGAAGATTCTCATAATCAACAATCTAATTTCAAGGATTTCTCTGATTTATTACTTACAAAAGTGGTGGTAGGAAATGATATAAACTTGCTTTCGAGTATAAATTTACTTCCTATTAATTCTCCAATCAAATTATCGGATTATATTAATTATAGAGTGGAAAATATAATTGAATTACCCCATGTATTAAGTATTAATATCAACTTTAATAATAAAGACTTTAAATTCTTAACATCTGATTGGCTTGAAAAGACCTTATACACCAATAAAACTGATAATTTTATTCGTTTTGTTAATGAGGCTAATTGTAACCATAAACGATATAATCTTTTAGGATATGTAGCTGAAATTAATGATGGACCTGAGACTTCTATTGGAAATCATAATCTTATATCATTTGCATGTATTGAAGGTCAATGGTATTTATTTAATGATTTCCTCGTTAAGAAACTTGATGAATCAGAGGTTCTTGATTTTAAAAAGGATAATAAAAAACCACTCATCTTGTTATACGAGTCTATTGAAGAAAAACAACCATTTTTGGATATTAAGGCTATTGCAAGTACATCATCCACACAAATTGATGATTCTATCCTATATAGAGACCATTTTGCACTTGGTATACGTCAAGATTACCAAAAACAATACCAACTTTTAACTAAACAAGATCCACCTAAACCAGGTAGTTTTGTTGCTATTGATGCTGAATTTGTAATGCTTCAAAATGAACATGTTGAAATCAATTCAAGGGGTGGTAAAACACTAATTAAACCTAAAAAATTGAGTCTTGCTCGGTTATCAGTAATTAATGAGGATGAAGTACCATTTATTGATGATTATATCATCCATGGACAACCTATAGAAGACTATATCACCTCATTTTCTGGAATAGAACCAGGAGATTTAGATCCTATCAATAGTAATAAGAATTTAGTGACGTTTCAAACTTGTTATAGACGGTTATGGTTATTATTAAATATAGGATGTATATTTGTAGGACATGGGTTGCAAAATGATTTTAGAACCATTAATTTACATGTTCCAAAGGTTCAAATCAGAGACACTATTGATTTATATTTCTTAGCTGATTATAAACGGAAGCTTTCATTGAAGTTCCTTTCTTACTTGGTTCTAGATGAAAGAGTCCAAGTGGGTAACCATGACTCAATTGAAGATGCTAGGTTTGCGCTTAAATTATATAAGAAATATCGGGAATTAGAAGCGGCTGGCGATGTGGATGCTACTTTAGATCATATATACTTTGAAGGACAGAAACTCAAGTTTCGTGTACCTGAATAATAGACAATATTGGAGGCTCCAGTCTCTTGTTCTCTCTGTTCTCTGGCCTCTCTGGCCATCTTAGCCTATCTCGTTCAGGCCATCTCATCAGGCCATCTCATCAGGCCATCTCGTCAAACCATCTCGATCTCTGGCGCTGGCCCTCGCACTAGCCCTCGCACTGGAGCTGCCCACGGCGCCCAACCACCGCGAACCCCGCCAAAAACATCACCACGCATAGTCGCATTATTTTTCACTTATGTCTCCCACATCTGCTGAAGATACTTCAGCAACTAATCATTCAGACGACTCATCAACCGTCAAATCCTCCCAAAATGACAGAGCGTCTCCCCAAATTCCGGATTCAAAAGAAAATCTCTCCAAAGACTCCAAGGATTCCTCCAATACCTCAAACCCTCAAATATCCACCCAGTCCTCTTCTGCCAGCATACAGTCATCACAAAAGAGAGGTAAACTTCGAAACCATTCCCGTACTCCCTCATACAACAAAGTCTCCTCATTATCCCGTCCAAATTTGAACAGATCCAAATCGACGGATGGGGTCGTCAGAGTTAAACGAAATACAAGGTCTTTTACTAAGCTTCCTACCCTCCAGCCACTTACAAAGACGTTACTGAACCAATCATTGAAGTCCAATAAGTCCAATACGTCGCTTAAGAACCTTAACACGAACATGGGTGGGTTGACATTGACTGCTAAACAAGGAAAGGCTATTTTGAAACTAAACGACGACGAAGACTTTGAAGATTTGAGTGAAGAAGACCAAGACCAAGATCAAGATCAAAACCAAAACCAAGACCAGTCTATTGATGCTGCCAATGGCCCCGTAATCCCGCTACAGAGCGTTCCTCTACAACAGGTGTTCCAAAGTGCCCTAGAACAACCACAACGATTACCAGTTGGTCTTGTAGAAGACGAGCCAGTAATAGACCAACAACAAGTCCATGGTGGTAGAACGGCCACTTTAAGACCTTCCTCTTCTGCTGTTAGAATGGTGTCGGAATCTCCATCGGAATCGTCAGACCAGTTACCTTCAGATAACTTGACTGTTTCTTCAGACAATTTACCCCGGGATTCTCAAGTTGATGGTAACCACAAACAACCAATTGGTCCATCACCATCACCACCACCAGCCCCACCGCTTGCTCCACAAACACAGACTCATTCATCTGAAATAGCTGCAAAATCCACCAATAACCAACACCAGACTAACCAATCCCAGATACAGAACCACCAAGCTCAAAATAATCCAGCTCCGTATACGTTCATCAACAACACCTCTAATGACGACCTTACGCCATCATCTAATCTCTATGGTGGCTCGCTATTCCTCTCTCAATCCACTGGTTTAGTTCGTAAAATCGACCCCAAAGATCACAATTTAACAGAGTATACTGAAGACGGTGATTTTAATTCGGGATCGAACGGTGGAATATCATTTAAGGCCAACGCTATTGATTTGAATCAAAATATAGCCCAACCTATAACCACCAATAAGACGGTTATCAAGCAAAACTCTTACCAACCAAACCAAACCATTTTCAATAATCTTCAACGTACCAACAGTCAGTATGTGAACAGTAAGAAGAACCCTACACGGAAACAATCCCAAAAGGATACCCAATACGAAGGTCTTCCTAAGGATAATTTCTCCAACTTTCTTAATAACGGATCTCAACCTGAAGCTAATAATGATAATAGAACCCAACAAAGACTTTGGCTTCAAAGAGAGAATTCGCTTATGGATATTTCTATAGATCCTAGCCAGTTGGCTAATTTATCATCGCTTTCGTTAAATAATCTTATGTTTGCTCATAATTATAACCAAAGTAATGGTAATCTTAGTAACATGAGTGGTGGTGGTATTGGTGGTGGTATGGGAACTGCACCTGAAACGGCGGTTGGAACACCTACAACACCTATGAACCTAACAATGACACCTCTTGGTAGTAATCTTCAACAACAAGCCTCTAACATTGCAAATGAAGGTTCTGCTTCTACTACAAACATCAATGGGTTAATGCTTATGTTCCAAAACGGACAACAAAACCCAATTCAATCAAGAATTGAATATGAACGTTTAAATAGAGAGTATCTTAATGTTAGACGGTACTTGAATCCTGTTGGTGAAAGCTTAAATAGAGTGAAAAATAATACTATTCTGATTGAAAAGAATTCTAAAGATTCTATTCATCAAGAATATGCCAACACTTTCAAAGAGTTTTCGCCTCAATATCAAGAAAAAGAAACAGAGATCAACTCTACGATCAATAAAATATGGCAAGAGGCTCTTATGCTGTCACAATCAGGTGTTAAAACACCAACTGCAAAGATTCAACAGTCACCTAAACAGTTTCTGAGACCTCCTATCCAGCGGTTAGGAAGCAAGAACCTGCTGATGATGAGAAACTCGCAACACCCCACCACCAGGGCCGTCAAATTGGCCCAATCAAAAGGTACATAGATTCATGAATATGATGACTGCATTAATATACACTATTTACATGGCTAGGCCATACTGGCCAACATCAGCACCGGCAAGCACCTGCACCAGCACCTAAACCCACACAACTATCCTTGTCTTTGCTTGTGCTTCCCGTTACTCTTACAGTAAACATACACTCTACCCTTTCTTCTGACCATATAACAGTCTTTACAGAATTTCTTGACGGAGGTTCTGACCTTGAAGGTTCTGAGAGGGTTGTAATTGATCATACTGACTTTTGGCATCACTGGCATCACCGACATGCCCATAGAACTCAAAGAAGTCCTTGGGATGTTTGCCATGGTCCTTATCAATCCACTAACCTTAAACATAGTAGATGAAAATTTTAGTGAAAAATTATTCTATGGGCGTGTGCCAACGAAGGTTTGGCAAATCTCAAAAACATTTGTCGTGCGCGCACCACCAAAACACCCGCAGTCGTCGAAACACGAATCAACAAAATCTGTCCAACATGTCTACTTCCACCTACAAAAAAGCTGATCCCTACAGCCATGGCACGTCGCTCCCAGACAAAATGACAGTGTTCCAAGAATGCTTACAGCAGTTCAACGCGTCCCCCGTCAATGCCAAAAAATGCAGACAGCTCTTGGCCCAGCTCCTTAGACTCATTTACGCCGGTGAAACTTTCCCATCTCAAGAGTCTACCACCTTATTTTTCTCCATTTCAAAGTTGTTTCAACACAAAGACGTCTCCCTTAGACAATTGGTCTATCTTACCATCAAAGAGTTGTCTTCGACGTCCCAGGACATCCTTATGGTGACCTCCAGTATCATGAAAGACATCCAAAGTGGTGATTTGGTATATAAACCCAATGCCATTAGAACCCTTTCGAAGGTTTTGGATCCAACCACCGTCAGTGCCAGTGAAAGATTGTTTAAGAACGCCATTGTCGATAAAAATCCCATCGTTTCTTCGGCTGCAATCATTTCCTCATATAACTTATTGCCTATTGCTAAAGATGTAGTTAAGAGATTCACCAATGAAACTTTGGAAACCATTCAATCTTTCAAGCAATTCCCGGGAGATCAATTCCAATTGCACGATTATTACGGTAGTTCCACCACTAATTTACCTGCTACTTCATATATGTATCAATACCATTCATTGGGATTATTATATCTGTTAAGAAACCACGATAAAATGGCATTGATGAAGTTGATTACATCATTATCTGATGGTTCTAGCTTAAGAAACTCTGTTGCAATCATTCAATTAATTAGATTTATTAGTAAAATCATCTCTGATGACGAATCTTTGGTTCTGAATTTAGTACCTTTATTAGTTAATTTCTTAAAACATAAATCTGATCTGGTTGAATTAGAAGCTGCCAAAACCTTGGTTGGTTTGCGCCATTTAATCAGTGTTCATGAGTTTTCTAGTGTTATAAATACTTTACAAAAACTCTTATCAGTTCCAAGAACTGCCACTAGATTTGCTGCTATCAGATTAATTAATAAAATTGCTATGAAACATCCAAAAGAAATCATTATTGTTAATCCAGAATTAGAAAATTTGATTAATGATTCTAACAGATCTATTTCAACTTTAGCAATCACCACTTTATTAAAAACTATTGGTTCTGGTACTGTTGAAGGTGATGAAACTGCTATTGTTGGAGGTGAAAGTGTTGATAGATTAATTTCAAAGATGACTTCATTAATGGATGAAATCACTGAAGATTTTAAAATTGTTATTATTGAAGCTATTGAAAATTTGGCATTAAAATTTCAATCAAAGCATAAAAAATTGGTTAGTTTTCTTAATGATTTATTAAAAGATGATGGATCATTAGAATTAAAATCAAGTATTGTTGATACATTATTTGATTTAATTAAATTTTTAAAAGATGAAAGTGCTAAACAATCAATTTTAATGAATTTATGTGAATTTATTGAAGATTGTGAATATACTGAATTATCAGTTAGAATTTTACATTTATTAGGTGATGAAGGTCCAAAAACTTCAAATCCTTCTTATTATATAAGACATATTTATAACCGATTAGTATTAGAAAATTCCATTGTAAGATCATCTGCAGTTATTTCATTAAGTAAATTTGCAATTATATGTGGAGGTGATGTAAGTAAAAATATTAAAATTTTATTAGGTAGATGTTTAAATGATGTTGATGATGAAGTTAGAGATAGGGCTACTTTATCATTAAAATTTATTGAAAATAATCAAAAAAATTTAATTATTAATGAACTGAATTATGATTTAAATGTTTTAGAAAATAAATTAATTCATTATTTAAATGATGAAAATAATTTTAATACTAAATTTGATATTAATGAAGTTCCAATTATTTCTAATGATGAACTTAAAACTATTGAATTTGAAAAGAAGATTAATAAATTAGAAAAATCTAATGAAGAAGATCATCAACAAACAACTTCAACTTCAACTTCAAATAATGAATCTAAAGAACAAGATCATTCTAATGATTTATTAAAACAACAACAATTTGCACAAGAATTATCAACAATTCCAGAATTTGAAGAATTTGGTAAATTAACTAAATCTTCAATTGAACCAATTTATCTTACTGATAAAGAAAATGAATTTGTTGTTACTGCTACTAAACATTTTTTCATGGATTCTGGTAAATTAGTAATTCAATTTAATATTACAAATACTTTAAGTCATTTAATTTTACAAGATGTTTCAATAATTAGTCAATCTGATAGTCCTGATTATATTGAAGAATTTATTTTAACATTAGATGAATTAAAACCTGAACAAACTGGAATTGTTTATGTTGTAATGAAAATGCCAAATAATGATGAAGCTTCAGAAAACTTAATTAATGTATTTGGTAATACTTTAACTTATATTAATAGAGAAGTTATTGATGATGAAGGTAATATTGATGAAAATGATGAAGGTTGGAGTGATGAATATCAAATTGGTGATTTAGAAATTAATGCTGGTGATTTTATTCATCCATTATATAATTCTAATTTTACTGCTATATTTGATCAATTACCAATAACTGAATCTTTAGTTATAAATCTTCGTGGGGTTAAGACTTTAGAAAATGCAGTATTAAAATTAAAGAAAGAACTTAATATGATGCCATTAGATGGTTCAGATTATGTTCCAAGTGATTCTAATTCTCATATTTTAAAGATGCTTGGTAAAGATATTTGGGGTGGTAAATTAGGTGTTTCAATCAGATTAGCTGCAACTGAAAAATTAATTGCTGCAAAACTTGAAATTAAAGCTGATTCTGAATTAGGAGCTAAATTAATTGCAAATGGTATGTAGATATAGTTGGGATTAACCTTCTAAAACTATATAGTAATAGATGTTTTATACATTCAATTATTTATAAATTCATATGGACTATATAGGTAGTTTTAAGCGTTTAGTAGGGGAAGATTTCTCCGGTATAATTATAAAATTTACCACTATCTTCTTCGGTTATTTTAGCAATAAGTTTTAACATTTCAGTTACACTTACATCTGGATGCATAAAATCGAATTTTTGAAGAGCTTTAGCTGGTCCAGTCATATCAGTATCACAAGAACCTGGTGAAATTGTAATAGTGACATATCTTTTTTCAATAGCTACTTGCTTACAGAATAAGTTCAATGCCGCTTTAGAAATACCATAAGAGTTGAAATTAATAGTGCTTCCAGCTATTGAACCAGCACCACTTGAAATAAATACAAGTTTACCTTTTTCTTTAAGTTTATTGTAAATAGATTTATAAACTTTAACAGCACCGACAAGATTAACTTCGAAAACTTTTTGGTATTGCTCAATACCATGATCGATAATCTTACAAAATGGGTTTTCACCACTAACACCAGCATTGTGAATAACCACATCTAAAGAACCATCTTCAAGAGTAGAGAATGCCTTTTGAAACTTTTCTAAATCATCAACAAGATCAATGTAAATGATTTTGACATTTGAACCTAATTCTTTTAAAGCTGCAGCTTTTTCTTCACTTCTAGAAGTTGCATATACTGTGTTATTTTTATCTTGAGAAAGAAGTTTAGCAAAAGAGAATCCAATACCTTTATTGGCACCAACCACGAGATAATTAACCATTGTTTGATAGAGAAAAACCAGAGAAATTCCTGTTGAATTTATAGTATATTTTCATCAACTTTTCTGTCAAAATTATGTCATGGTTTCGAAATCATCTATCGGTAGAAAATTACCTGTTTCAGACAAGTTCGGAATTTTATCACTTGTCCCGTTATTCTATAATCTGCAAATTTAGATGATGCCAAGAATTATTTTTGACGTCAAATGTTAGTTTTTTTGCAGCCATTTCTAGAGACTTGTGGTGTAATAATTATTGTTGATATCGACGGTGTATATTGAGTAATACTAAGTATTAATACACCTTAATACAAAATATACAATATCATCATGTGTTGTAACCATATTTTCATGCACGATTATTCACAATTAGTAAGCCCATTAGTAAAATCTGAAACCCATTTCGGATCAAATACGAACTTAGGTGGGGATAACTGTGCAGTGTATTAATTGTAAGTGGGGGGGGGGGGGGGGGGGTTAGTTAAATAGAGGTTCAAAAATAACGTGGGTCAATAGAGTTTCGTGAAGGTTGATGGTAAATTGGGCCCAGTAACTAGGCCTAGTAAATATGCTGTAGAATACACAGGGCCACAAATTTCTCTGGTTCTAGTGTCTGTTGTCAGCTCTACACAACACCTGTCTATTTCGTAACCTTTGACAACTCTATTCGTCAGTGCTCGAGTCGTAATTCTATACCAATACGTTCGAGTGGTTTACTGCATAATAGTCGCCATAGGTTTGTCCGATTAACGCCGTAAGAGCTTCTGATAAGACGGTATTTGGGCCGGGGTAAGCTGGAGTCAAGTGTTTCAAGGCAGAGATTATTTCAGAGGTTGCTTCAGAAATGGCATCAGGTAAAACTTACTGTATTGTTTAGGTATTATGCCCTCCAGCCCGACAAGAGTAGAAAAGTGTTTACGTTAAAGCCACAATTCCCAGAACAAAGCACTAGAGTAAGAGTACTTGACATAAGCGGAAGATCAAGTGCAAGATTAAGTGCAAGATTAAGTGCAAGATTAAGCAGAAAATAAGCGCAAGTATAAGCGAAATGTCTCTACTATAAGCACACCAGTACGGCCAGCAAGTCCACCACGACAGTCCATCCCAGCCCAAACCCAAACCCCACAACCCCCCAGCAAGCACACACATAACCTAATTACAAATCATCCACACCATAACCTCCGCCAAGCGCTCAATTTCACATCCATGTGATCGCAGCAGCCCTTCGACCGTCCCCTTGGACCTCGCACCAAAATGGAATCGCCCAATACCTTTTGCGTACCGGAATCCACTCGCGTTATTCCATAGCATGAACATCCTAAAGAGTCGATTGACTAAAGTTGTATACCCTGCTGATTTACTAACTAAGAACATCGTTCCAAAACTGCCTAGGCATTTCTCTAATTCCGTCCATCTAGAAAGACAAAATCCCTCCAGGCCCCAAAATACGCCCGCTACCGCCGAGACCTTATCAGACAGTAGTGAAAATTCTCCATCTCACCAACATTCTCATAATATGCCTCCAACCAGCCACGTCACCGAACCCCAGACGAACATAAATACTGCTAAAGACACACACAGCCATCAGATGTCTGATCACAAATCACCTGGCCATAGCCATTCCCATGAATCAGACCATGCCCACTCTCATGACGACCATTCTCATATAGGCTTAGGTATGTTGGGCCATACCCATACCCATTCTCAACCTAATGCTCTTCTTTCTTCAAGTTTATCGAACCCTGCTGTTAGAATTACATGGATAGGGTTGATAGTCAATGTTAGTTTAGCTATTACCAAAGGGTTTGGAGGTATATACTTCCGTTCTCAGTCTCTTATGGCTGATGCTATTCACTCTATTAGTGATATGGTGGCCGATTTTTTGACGTTAGCTACTGTTAATGTGGCAGCCAAAGTTGGTCATCCTGACAAGTTCCCCTTTGGTTACGGTAAAGTCGAAACCGTGGGGTCTTTATTGGTATCTGGAGTGCTTTTATTTGCTGGTATATCTGTTGGATGGTCTTCATTATTGCTGGTATTCGAGTATACGCTTCCTGCCAGTATGTACGAGATGGCCGCTAAGATCCAAATTGGCCACAGTCATAGCCATGCTGATTTGTTGGGAGGTGATGGTGGTCATAGTCATGGTGTAGCTGAAGAAGTTCATTCTCATGATCATTCCCACACCACCTCTATCCAGGCCAAAAATATACCTGATATCAACGCTGCTTGGCTTGCTGGAGGTTCTATCGTAGTAAAAGAGCTTCTTTTCCGCCGAACAATGAAGGTTGCAGAAGAAACGAACTCTAAAGTACTTGTAGCCAACGCATGGCATCATCGTGTTGATTCTTTAACCGCTTTGGTAGCTGTAGTCACCGTTACTGGAGGTGTTTTCTTTAATGTAGCGTGGTTAGACTCTATTGGAGGGTTATTAGTCTCTGCTTTAATCATTAGAGCTGGTTGGGGTAGTTTCAGAAATGCAATTACCGAATTAATTGATAGAGGTGAACCAAAATCTGGTGAAGCTTCATTAAAAATTCAAGATTTGGTCAATACTCAACTTGATGAAACTAATTTTAAAACTTTAAATTTATCAATTTTAACATCAGGTGCTAATTCAAATATATTTATAACTTTAGTTAGTCCGCAAGATTATAATCTTGAAAAATTAAATGAAATTGAAAACAATTTAACTTCTGCTATTAAAAAAGAAGATACTTTTGTTAGAAATGTTTTCATTCAATTTAAAAAGGTTACTAAAGAACAATTCGATACGGTTAATGAGGATACACTTAATAGATAGTCGTTTATATAACTAAGTTTGTATATATCTACATGAATCAAAGTAATTTTCTATTTAATTTCTAAGGTTTCTTATTTACAGGGTTCTTTCCTTCAATAAATGCCACAATATCATCAACTGATTTATTAGCAATTTCTTCGTTTATTTGGAAAGCATTCTTTTTATTCTTTTTAGAGACTGGTTTAGCTGGTTGAGTTGATTTAACTGCCTTCTTTTTACCTTTACTATTTTCAACTTTCTTTTGTTCATTCTTTTGATACTCTAAGTAAGTTTTAATATTGGTTGCAAAATTCAATGATTTCTTGGTGAAAATATCATTTGGTCCTAAAAGTTTACCAAATGCTTCATGACAATATTCAAATTGTTCTTGAGCTCCTTTAAAGTTATTACCATTAAGTAATGAGTAACCATATCTATATCTAATTAATCCAGTAACTTCAGATACTTCTCCATTGAGTTTTATAGATAAGTCAATGGCCTTTTCAAATAATTGTTTACTTGAAGCTTGCATCTTAATATTGGTTAATAATTCACCCAAATTTGCATAAGTAGTAACAAAGGATGAATGATCGTCACCAAATGTCAGTTTCCAAATTTTGGTAGCTTGTTCATATAATTTAAATGAATTAACATAATCATGATGAAGTGATTCAAAGAATCCAGAATTAATATATGCGGTGATAGTATTATGGGAATCAAATCCAAATACTCTTTCATTTAAAATACATGCAACTCTGGCATATGTAGCAGCTTCAACTGACATACTTAAATCTCCATAAAGTTGACTTAAATAAACGTAATATGAAGCAGTTTCTTTATGAACTCTTCCATAAATTTGTTCATAGAAGGATAAAAGTTCATTAAATAAAATTAATCCATTGTTTTGATTATTAGAAAGTTCCTTCTTAGCAGTTTCAACAATTTCATCTAATAAGGTAGCTTTATAACTAGAATCTTTAACCAACGGAACGAAATTAACAATATCATCAGGGATGAAAATTGTTTGACGACTGATTGTTCTTGGTTCTGGGGATGATTTCTTACCCTTTTTCTTTTTATCCTCAATAACTTCACTTTCAATAGTCATTGTGGATTTGGTTTGTTCAAATTCTTCTTTGGTAAAGACATAATTACGAGATTTCAATTGAATACCAAATTTGATAGAAATTTCTCTAAGTAATTGTAAAGGTTTAACTGAACCAATCCAGTTTTCTGGGAGTTTGTATCTGAAACGAATGAAAACTTCATCAGAAACCATCTTGAGAACTTTTTCACTATTTAAAGTGGTAAATTCCAAATGTTTTAATTCGTAGAAGCTCTTCAAGTGTTCATCAATAAAACAAATTGGGGTTGAAGTAACTTGTGATCCCAATAAACAATTTAAGAAGTGGGAAACAAAAGTAGACATCAAGTTGACTGGTAAATGTCTAGAATAAGCACGAAGAATATGTTTGACAGCTCTAGAAATCATTTCTTGGACCGCAATAGAATAGATGGTAGAGTAATTAGCAAGAGTTGGTTCGAACTTCCCGGTTGTTTGTTCTTTCTCTTCTTTCTCTTCCTTTTCTTCCTTTTCTTCCTTTTCATCTTTATTTTCAGATGATTCAGATTCCTTTTTGGTTTCCTTTTCAGCTTCCTTAGCGGCTTCAGCTTCCTTAGCGGCTTGTTCAGCAGCTAATTTTTCATTGGCAACAATACTTTCTTCAATACGAGTCTTTTCAGCATCTCTATTTTCTAAACATTTTTCTGCAATGTATCCAAGGTATCTTAAGTTAATACCATATCTATGTAATATAGAACTCAAATGAGAACCATCAAATGGAGGTAATTGACTAACACTTTCGGCTAAAAATTCATCAATTAAAGTGAAAATGAACTTGGAGACTTCTCTAATTTCTTCTTGATCATTCTTCAGTTCATTTACACCAGTAAAAGCATCAGGATTAATAGTAACTTGATCACCTTGAATTAAAATTTGTGGTTTTTCTTCACCTTCTTTTGATAATTTGTCTTCTTTTTCCAATTTATCAGTTTCTTCTTTAACTAAAACAGCGATTTTACGTTTCCACCATTCTTCAACGGCTTCATGTCTAATCAAAGTTTCTTTATGTGGATAAGAACCTTCACCACCAAAATGGGATTCAATAAAACCAATATCCTTAGGTGCTGTTCTATATAAATCAATCATATACTTACGACCATCAGTACCATAAATACCTTTGACATCTTTAGAAACAACAAGTTCTTTTGATGACTTAATATCTTCAGATATTTCAACAGTATGAGGTTTTAAGTGGAAGGCTTCAGCAACAGGTTTCAAAGCTTCAGCAAACGATTCATCTGCTAATACTTTAGAATTTTCACTGTTTAACCCATAAACAACTTTTTCAGTTCCTTCAACAGGTTCTTGGAAAATCCCTGGAACTGGAGCTTGACAAACAATTCTCTTACCTAAATAATCAACAACACAAGTTAATAAGTTATGAACACCAGTGGTATCAATACGGTTTAAAAGTTTGACAGTGTTAACATCTTTACCTGCAGTGTATCTAGCAGCTTCATCACCATCAACAGTTTCAAAAACTCCAGTAGCATCAACACCATAAGAGTAGAATATTCCGTTTCTTAAGTAAGTCAATTGTTCTGGATCTTCACTAATAGTAAGAGGAGTGATATCACCATTGATGATATCAATAGCAGTTTGAGTGGCAGTTTTATTGAAATCACTAATGGTTTTAATAAGTAACTTTTCTCTAAGAATACGGTCACTAATAGATTGTTGAGGAAGCTCTTTAATCGATTGGAATTCGTCATTCCAGTCCTTAACTAAATCAGCACCATCAACACCATTGTTAATCAAAGGTAATTGAGTTTGAGTAACATCAGCATTATTCTTTAAAGCGCTTTCATTGATTATCCAAGGATAATTAATAAAAGAATTTGGAATCAAGTAAGTTTCAGGGTATTGAGATTCACCATGTAAAACAGCTTGGTTTTCAACTAAAGTCTTCTCGAATAAAGGAGATAAAGATCTAATCAATTCAAAAAGAATGAAATGTTTTGAAGGTTTAGAACCAGCAAGAGGTTTAAGTTGAGGGTTAAAATTGACAGAAGAAGACTTGTTGATGAAAAAGCCAGAAAAATGACAAGTGATCTGGAAAGTTTCATTTTCCAAAGTTTGAAGAGTCAAGTATAATAAATCACCTTTAACTTTTTGAAATTGAGGAACTGGAGACCATTGTGATAATACCAATGATTTAATTGGAGACTTCAATCTGGTTAATGGATGAGAGAATTGTCCAAGTTTAAGCAAATCAACAGGTTCACCATCAGCCAATAAATCAGTAATGGCCTTAATTTGAGATTTTTCAGCATCGCTAACCTCAATTTCCGATTCAGTATCTTGAGAGTCTTTAGAGTCTTTTTCGTCACTTTGTTCTTTAGTTTTGGGAGTAATCTCGGATAATTCCAACAGTTCAAACTTGGAAACACCTCCGCTAACACCAAAATCAATATTGACTTTATCCAACAAGTGTAAACCAATAACTTGTCTAAATTTCAATATGTGATCATAGACACCAGCTAAATTGTATGGCTTTTCAGCAAGTTTCAACGACAAAGTGTCGACTTCACCAGCACCAATGGCCTCTAAAATGTCTCTGAAGCTACTCATTTCATCAAAATGATCAAATAAATTGATATCATTGTAATACAAGTTGAAACTAGTTAAATTTTCAGTCTTGGGAATTAAGCCTAAAGTCTCTTTTAATTGGGGTAAGGTTTCGTCATAAGTGGTTTCAACTTCAACCAGATTATTCTTCCCTAAACAAGAAGGTAAGTCAACCCTAAGCTTTAACGTCTTAACCTCTGTTTGGGTTGGTTCCCCAGTTTGTTCAGACATGGTAAAAATTTTCAAGCGCAGTGAAAAAACTGAAAATTTTATCTACATTTCCTGGGGTACCCACCTGGTAATTCGCACTAAATTTAATGATGAGGACCGCCAAAGATCCTTTGGGTAATGACTTGGAGATGGGTCTGGAGATGCTGAAACCGAAGATTAGTGTTAATGATCTTCCTCAGGAAGTGTTGGTCAAAATTTTTTCCAATTTGGATTTGGTTCAGTTGAGTTCTGTACGGTTGGTGTGTAAGTACTGGAATAATATCATCACCGATAATAATGTATGGGAAAAGTCATTTCGGTCCAAGTTTGGGAATGGTCAAGAGTTCCCCTGTTTTCTGAACTCGCGTAGTTGGTTGCTTGAGTATCTTTACCGGCTTCAAAACCTCAAGAGATGGAAGAGGGCCACTGCTCGTCAGGTTAATTATCCTATACTTAATGAGTTTATATTAGGACAAGATCAACTGTTTTTAGTTAGCTTTAAAACCGATAGATTACTCTGTTATTCGAAACTAGATAGTACTTTGAATATCTGTTCGTTGCACAATGGACGGAATGAAACCTATATACCAGGGCATTCTTTAACTGTATGTAACAATAGTGTGAATTGGAATTTTCTTGTATTCAGTACTCCTGAAGGAGGTCTTTATCTTAAGAATCTCACCAATTCGACTTCGGCTTCTGGCAGGTCATCTTTGACTAAATTCGACAATCCTCCTGCTGATGGGAATATTGTTGATGTTCAAATAAATGAACACTGCGATAAGTATAAAGCCAGAGTGGATATTGTTACGGCGTCTTCCCATGGTATGGTTAGATGTTGGAATCTTAATGGTGATATAGTGAAAGAAATTTATCTTGGTGAAGAGCTCACTACCATTAAAAGTGATTTCAAAACTGTTATACTAGTTCCTACTGCCAAAAAACTTCATGTAATTGATTACCAAACTTATGAATTAAAATCTTACGATAATGGCTTAACAGAAGATCCATTCTTCCAAGTAGATTTTGATTTTCCGGGTCAAAACGTTGTTTTTTGTAGTTCTTTTGAAATCACTGTAGTTAATTACTCTAAAACTCCATACATAAGACGGCTTGACCTTATTGGCATGCAAGCTATTAGGGGAGCTATCCAACAATCTCTGCATCGGGCCACTCGTGATACCTCTTTAATAGGAAGAGATGGTCTTTTTTACGCTAATGTTCTTGATGATAAAACTGTTATAGTTTGGAACGTTAGAGAGAATAATCCTCATATACAATTTCAAACCAAGTTCCGTACTGATTTTAAGTACAAAAGTCTTGGTGATAGCATTGAAGATCCATATAAAATTAATTCTCTTGCGCTAAATAGTTCAGTAATTGCAGTTGCTGGTTATAGTGGATTCTGTAATGTGCATGATGTTTTCACC
Organism: Yamadazyma epiphylla; assembly: GCA_030571925.1. NCBI lineage: Eukaryota > Fungi > Ascomycota > Pichiomycetes > Serinales > Debaryomycetaceae > Yamadazyma > Yamadazyma epiphylla. The sequence continues at coordinate 244,622 of JAJLZA010000014.1, forward strand.
GGGAAATTCATCAGGGAAGTTAATACCAAATATCCAAAGAAATATGACCATATGCATCGGTACATCTTGCCCGTACAAAATGTATACTTGAATGAAGATTCTCGATATACTGATGGTATAACTTTCTGTGGTAATATAATCCAGTACTTTCAATTTGGTGAAAAAGATGAATTCAAGAAAAAGGAAGATACTAAAAAGAGAGTTGTTACCACTGATGGGTCTAAAAAAACCTCTAAAAAAGCCATCAAAGATCAACTTGATGATTATGATGCTGAAGAATATAATAAGCAGAAGCTTGAAAAGATGTTTGATAAGTATAATGGAGACGATATGACCAGTGAAGATGAGCTTAATATGGCAATAGCGTTAAGTCAAAGTGCCGCTGCCGACCAGGACAACGACGAAGACCTTAGACGGGCATTGGAATTGTCGAGGCTGGAGGTGGATCAGTTTGGTCATATGGGGTCCTCAGTACAAGGTGTGTTGCATGAGAGTCTGTCGATGCTAGAGGGTCTGTCTAGACAAGAAGGTCTGTCTATGCTAGAGAGTTTGTCAGCCCCACCGCAAGAAGGCCTGTCTAGACAAGAAGGCCTGTCCAGACAATTACTGCAGACAGAGTCAGGCGATCAAACAAGCGAATACGATGAAGATGAACAGTTGAGGAGAGCACTAGAGCTTCTGTTGTTGGAGCAATAAGGCACCATTGCATACTTAAATGACCAATGTGCAGCTACCCCAATTAGGCAAGTAGCAGGCCATTGACAAATTAAACTATCATTGGCCAATCATCACAAACCCGTAGCCGGTGCTAGGGCACCTTTTGACCCCTCCCATTCAGGCTTATCTAGGATTACCTACTTCCCGATTTGGCCTTGAATGACAGCAACAGTTTGGCATAAACGGACGATTGCCTAAAAGGCAGAATCACCGAACGTGGCGTGTACATACCATTATTGACGTGAGTCAACCGTTGACTCAACAAAAGACGATTAATACAAAGTCACAAGCTACAGTACTATCTCTATTGACCTCTTGTCTCTGTCTGTATCTGTCTCTGCCACCGTCCAACCATTTGTACCCTGCCCTTTACCCTCCTATCTCTCGTCATCCTCCACGCCAATCATCCTCGCCCATCCTCTACCTCCCTGCGCCGTTCCCGTCTAAGCCCGGCCAATAATATCCTCCCCATTTGGTGCCCGCGCTACTCATGCATACGTCCCGCTCTGCTCCCGATTCGCACCCTTCCCGTCCCGAGTCGTACCCTTCCCGAATTGTGCCGTACCAGAAAAAATTTCACATTTATTCCCTCAATAAACACCTTTTATCCAACCATGGGTTACTGTTGTTTTAAAGAATGTGGTCAAGGTAAGAGGATGAAGTTCTTCCAAAGTACCGCCACTTACCTCCATTCACTGGCTCTAGACAAATTTACTTCCCAGTACGCCAGAACCTACTGTAGAGACGGCCCCCATCCTTCTCATAAAGAAACTACCTTTTTAGGCATATCCACAGGCCATTATGGCTTATATTATACCATTTTCAATAGAGACACCGATTATAGACGCAAAAGGGCCATCAATATTCTTCATTTCGACCCCATAGTGGGCTCCCACTCGGTGTTTAATGGCTATTTTAAAGAGAAATTCGCTATCCTGAAGACCAAACCTGATTTTTTCAACAATATTAAGGCCCTCCAACAAAAGTCTAGAAGCTTGTTATCGGCGTCGTCTTTGTTAAGTAGAAGACATTATTCGACATTCAGTTCATTTGCTGTTGAATCGGAGGTTGTGGCTGATGCTGATGAAGATATGAAAACTTTTGCAGCCAACCAGATCACTCGTCTTGAAACTCTTTTACAAAGCTCTGATGTTGAAGATTGGAACATGGTTTATCCAGTTTACCAAACATTGAAGAGAAATGATCATCAACTACCCACCGTTGAGTTGTATAACCAAGTAATGAGATGCTTATTGATGAGACCAATGGATAATTCTTTGGTCATTGAAGATATCGAGTCTAGATTGACCAACTTGTTAACTGTTTATCAAGATTTGTTGAAAAACAGCAGCCATGCTTTTAAACCAACCAGTGAAACTTATAACATCGTTTTATCTGGTCTTTTACATGGTAGTTTGCAGTCTACTGGTATAAGTAAATCTACCAATGTTCCTACTGCCGTATATAATGAAGCGTATGTAAAGGCTCAAGAGTTCTTCCTTGTGGCCACAGAACTTCTTTTATCGGTTAAAGACGCCCAAGCACTTGATTTAGATGTCATTTACCCGGCATTTTTCAAGGTTCTTAATAATTATCCAAACTTGAATAACCAACAACTCTTGACATTTATTTTCAACAATTTGATCAAGAATTGTAGTGGTTTGGATTATTATACCAACTTGATCCAACTTACACAACAATTCCAAAATTGTGGAATTCTTGGAGATGCTAAAGAATGCTATGACTTTATTCAACATGTGTATAAGACTTATCAAGAAGCTTGTACTGAAGTTAAACATCTTGCTAGTGGTGATTATGCTGTTTATCAAGCCATGGTTATTGGATTGATGAAAACCGGTAATCTTGATATTGCTGTCAAATTCTTGGATAAAATCTTGATTGAATTTAAACAAGATGGTAGCATGAATAATAAAAAAGAGGTTTCTAATTTGATTTCGAGTTTCTTGATGGAACTTAATCAAATTGACGTTGAACAAAGTCATAAATTAATGAAAGAATTTAATGAACTCTATTATATTCCTGAATTATCAATGGATTATTATAATAATCTTCTCGATACCTTTGTAAATAGATACCAGGAATTGGAGTCTATGAAGACTCAAGACACCGTTGAAGACCTCTTGGTTCAACAACAACAAGTTTACTTTAAAATCTGGGAGATTATGGATTATAACATGATCAGAACCGACTTTAAATTAAATAATCTGGTTATGGCCTTAACTGTCTATCTTAATGATTATGATAACATCTTTAAACTCACCAAATACATTTTATTAAGTAATGAATTGGTTGATTTAAGTTCATTTAAAGTATTGTTAAACTATTATTGTCAAGGTTTAAATAACAACTTTAAAGGTTATTATGATTTGATCTTATGTTTAATTGAACATCAAGCTATGTACTATAATGATTACCAAAAACTTAATGATTATATTTCGGATTTAGCTGATTATTTGGTCAACGAAAATGGTGATCAAAAAGTAATGTTCAATGCATTGATCAATTCTTCTTTAATTAATGAAATGTTCCGTAGATTTGATTTAGTTGAAGATAAAATCTACGGTTTAATCAAGGTTTCTAAATTTTTCATGAAATTTTCACAAGAAAATTCTCTTGATGAACAAGACGCTTTAAAAGTTATGAATTTCCAAAGTATGCTTATTAATGGATTTGAATGTCCAGAGATGGTATATGTTAATTTGGATGAAGATTTAACTACTTTTAAACAAAACTTGATTCAGAACTTTATTCAAGTTAGTGGTGGTTTACAAGAACATACTCGCAGCATTGTCGATACTTTTAAATATCTTGACATTGACACGACCCCCAAAGTAGTTGTAATCAAGCAAGATTTAAACTTAAGTATCTTGTTAAACATTGATTATGTCACTGGGGTTAATAAGTTTGTTGAGTTGTTCAATAAAGGGTTTAAATTCAATGTAGATACTTTAAGAATGTTAATTAATAAAGAGTTTTTACTTGATATTAATCAAAAAGTTGATATTAATAGATTTACTAAAGCTATTTTAGATACAAAATCAACTGAATTAATTACTACTTTGATTAATGAAAACTTTGATAAATTAACTATTTCTGTATTGAGACAAATTGAATACTTAAACGATGATATTTATGATCTGATTCTTTCAACTTTAAATAACTCAGATAATTTATACATGTTTAAAATATTCAATGGATTGGATTATGAATTAAACAATGAACAAGTTGTTAAATATCTTGAAATCTTGTTGAAATTCAATCAACATGAACAAATTCAAGATACTGTAAGTGCTAATGAAGGAATTCTTGAGAATGATGAGGTTTTGGTGATTTATTTAAATAGTCTTTTATTAACTAACAAACAAAATGAGTTTAGTGAATTGATAAAAGCAAAGTTTAGTGATAAATCATCAATAAATCAATTACTTGAAAGCCCTAAACTTCAATCTGTCATTGATGATTTTTATCTCATGAACGAATACAAGTCTGGATTTTTCCAACCTCAAAAATACACCAGTATCAAAGATTTAAGTCCTCAAGTATTCAACCAATTGCACAACAAAGAAAACCTTAAACAAATCTATTCCTTAAATAAAGGATTGATTTCAACTCATCAACAAGAACTTGTTGGTGATTTATTAACCAAACTTGTAAACTACAAACTTGACTATCATTTAATTAATGATTTTTGTAAAATTTCAAACATTAATACATTGTCTATTAATAATTTCAAGAAATTGGTTCAATTGTTGACAATTACAAATCAAGAATCAAGTTTGAATATTTTATTACAAAAATTTATGAATTTTGATAAGTTATCAAGTTACTTAAAGTTTGAAATATTTCAAGTTTTAATGACAAATTTTAAAGATAAGATAGAAGTATTGAAGGTTTTCAAACAATCGTTTGTAGAGTTAAAGAACGAGATTTGTTTGATCAAGATAGACAATTACGTAGTTTCTAATGATGTATGTATATAGTAATGAGTAATGAATATATTTATATAAATATTATAGTGATGCTGTACGGAGGGTAATCTTAAAAAGTAGTACTGCGCGGCCCCAATTTCCATCGATATGTCAATTAGAAAGCCACATTCTGTCGCCATAAACTCGTTTAATAAGAACCATTTGTCGTACGAAAGGTTCAGACCATCTTTTAGACCTCCAATTGTCGACCAATTTCTTAAAGACCTCAATTTAAACGACTCTAAGGGTAAATTTGATACCGCCAAAAAAATCCTTGAATTAGCAGCCGGTACTGGGAAATTCACCAAGAATTTAGTCGACCATGGCTGGAAAGATAACTTGGTAGCGCTTGATGCAAGCGAAGGGATGTTGGAGAGTTTTAGTGCTAAGTTTCCCCAGATAAAGTCCATTCATGCCCCGGCGCTGGCTATTCCTTTACCGGATGCTTCAGTAGATGCTGTCATTATAGCCCAAGGGTTCCATTGGTTTAGTGATGGAGATTCCTTGAAAGAGATCAAAAGGGTTTTGAAGCCTCAAGGAAAGTTTGGGTGTATTTGGAACTTCGACGGGCCTTCGGCTTCCCAGAAATTGGTAGACCCACCATCTAAAATTCAGTATATACTTGATGAAGACGTCGAACCTAAGGCAAAGGGCTTGGACCGGTCTGATTCGTTTGTGTTTAGTGATAGTCTTCTCTCTTTGAATCAATGGAATTGTAAAGTGACCGAATATCTTTATAGTTTTGATGTAAATGTGCCCCAATATAGGAGTGGACAATGGAAAAAAGTATTGTCCGATAATCCTTATTTCAAGCCACTTCAAAAGGAGAATTATTATTATTATCACTTGCCTATCTCTCCGAAAGCTGTTTATCAATACTGGTTAACTAGATCGTATATTACTGATCTTCCTGATGATAAGAAGGCAGAGATTGAGAAGAATATTGATGAATTGATAGAAAAGTATGCTACCAAAGACGATAAGGTTGGTGACGAATTACAGAGGATTATGGGGACACATTCCATAGTCACTGAGCCCAAATAGGGCAATTTTATATAAATGGACTCAATTATGTCTAGTTTAGAGATACCTAGATTATATACTCCGATAATATATGCCGTAAACATCATACATTCTATAATACATATATATACATAGGTTGCAAACTCACCTGGAGTGCATCCATTTACCTATGCTTGGACCTTATTTATTGCTACAACATTCTCTGCTTTGGCCTTATCAGTATTCACCTCAACCCTTGGGGTACTATTACTAACCCATAATTTGCCTAAGTATCTCCATTTGGCAATGCTAGTGTCATTAAATGCAAACATAAGTCCGTGGTCAAACTCCTTATTTTCAAAATAAGATTGAATTTTATCAAAAGCACAATAATAATAACCAGCACAGACACCACTTTTAACCCATCCTTTCTGTGGAGGATAATCAATTTTTGGTGTTAAAACACCATTTTTACCATAATTTGGCAAATCATCACAATCTGGTTTCCTCTTCTTCCAACCAGCCATTATTTCCGCTTCAAGATCATAATCTAAATCATTTGGTCGATAATCTGGTAAAGAAGGAGGAACTATACCATGAGTAATAACCAATGGAGATTGATACATTTGTCTCAAATCTTCAACGGCGATTTTATTCATGGGGAAACTCGATTTGTCTTTATATTGACTGTTTTTTTTACAGTATTTAAACCCTGAATTTATCCACATCAACTCTCCAGCCTCATTTATATGTCCAGGATGAGTAGAACATACTTCTCTTCCATCTGAATTATATACTTTAGTATTGGGGCTACTTAAAGTACCAATACTAGCAGCTTCATATAAATTAAAAGAGAAATTTTGATCACCAGCCATCAATAAACCAAGCCAATAAAACTCTTTATCCCCCCAAACAGACGTTTTAATTGGTTCTTTCCAAATTCCTAATGGTAAAGTCATTAAAAGTCCCCTGAAATGTTTCTTTTTATCTATAACAACCACTCCAGCTTCTTGGAAATGTCTATACCCTCTGAAGAAGTTATTGTTCTTTAAACGGTCTTTATTGATAAGAGGAAACCCAAAATGATCATCAAGTGAGTTCTTGTTCATAGGTAAGAGTTTCTTAAAGAAATTTGTTTCTAAATACTCATTTGTATCTCTTAAGCTCCTATCCTTAAAGAACAAAGTAGATGTGGTTTTATACTCTTTAGATTCAAAGAATTTTTCAATTTCCATTAGTGGAACGGTATCAGCGTCAAGAAGTACCACTTCTTTAAACGAACTAAAGAGTAAAGAAATAAGCTTATTGTTATAACCAGCAAAATTACTGTTTGCTCCCACAATTGACTTGATGTTAACTATTGAAAGCTTTTGAACAGGATAATCAGAATCCCAAATTGAAATATCACGTACTAGATCTATATCTGGGAAGATCAGACGAGCATCAGAAGAAGAGAAAGTTTCATTAGTTAACGGTTCAAAAGCAGCTCTGGCAAGCATTGCACGAGATCTAGCACTAAAATTACCCCGATAAATAATCTGAATAGGTAATTTATTATTGGTGGCTCTTAAGATCCTGATCAACTTGGTTATATCTTTAGCGTATCTTGAAGATGCTGTCAACACTATACCCTTCCCATTGATGTATTTTTGGTAGAACTGAAGAAGATTCTGGTTCTTATCGGGATGGTACACTTTATTGTTGAAATGGCCTCTGGAATAATCGGGTAGACCGTTGTTGAAGGTAGTAGAAGAGGTTTCGTTATAAAAAATCTCAAATGTAGGAAGATCAAAGCTAAAGTAAGGGAAAAACTTGTGCATCATATCATTATGAAGCTTCTGATCAACTTTGGCTTCAAAAAAACACTTCCCATAAACCCTAAGTAAAGATATGGTATCGGCCATCTCTTGGTCTATCTTAAACGTCTTCCGTTTGGCATCAAGATACTTCTGATAGAGAAGTTTCTTATGAGAAACCTTCAACTTCCGGTTATCACCAGTGATCTTCAAATCATCAAGAAGCTTATTCCCTTTGGATTTGAAGAATCTATCAACCTTATCGACATCTTTATCATAATCACGACCGTCCATCATCGGGAACAGCCATTTGGGATGAGTTTTTTGGAAATCTTCAAAGAAAACTTGACATTTTTCATGCAATTGTAAGTCGTCAAAGTTTTCATTTTGCTGTAAAAACCGATCTAAATCACTATATTTATAGTTGGAATAATGCATTTGTCGCTTGGCAGAAACACTGAGATGGTTAATACGAGCCATGGTGAACCTATCAAGGTTCAAATCCACTATCATGTAAGCAACGCATAAACTTAGGCAAATTAGCAAACCAATTGCTATTCGCTTAACAGAAACTCTCATTAGAGAAGAAGAAAGATGTTGAAGTATTTATGGAAACTGAACAAGGCTCAGCATTCTAAAAATACACGTGCGGGTTTGACAGGTTAGGTAAGAGCAGACAAGAGAACAGGTTAGACGGTGGGCTAGAGGACAAGTAATTGAGTAATTAGACGGCATAGGGGTGGAAGAAGTATGCATAGATGATTATAGAAAGAATGAGATGGGCGTGGGGTGTCATTGTTGGAGCAGGACATGGAGATGACAAGTAGCATTAAGGTAGATGGTGATGTAATGGAATCGAGAATTTCCATAAAAGGTGCAGGGCCATGCGATGGGATGCTTTTTTGGGGCGGACGCAGACAGAGAGGTTTGGTGGGTTTCATAGAGCAGTGTGGGAGTAGTGTGGGAGTGGACTTGTAGCAGAGGTGGATGGTTATGGGATGTTCTTACGGTGTTACGAAGTAGATGAATCTAAGACACTTGTCTTTTTCTTGTCCCAACGCACGGGGCGATTTTCAAGCACGGCGGCCCGAATACCGTGGGGGAATTAGACCGATCTGTGCGTGAATTAGACCGATCCCGTCCAGAATTAGACCGATCCCAATAGATGCGGCTCAAATGGCTGCAAAAATTACCATTCCAATTATCTGTCCTCTTCTTACATTACTACATACCTAACGAGCCTTACCGTCAGCAGCTTTAACATACAATATATCACCATCTTCAACGAAATAATCTTTACCCTTTTGCAACAATTTACCTGCAGCCCTAACACTGTTTTCATCACCGTGCTCAATCAAATCATCATATTTTATAACTTGGGCCAAAATAAAGGTTCTTTCCAAATCAGTATGAATAGTACCAGCAGCTTGTGGAGCGGTATACCATCTTCTGATGGTCCATTCTCTAACTTCATCTGGACCACCAGTGAAGAAAGAAATCAAATCTAATTTTTGTCTCATAGTAGTAATAATCTTTGGTAAAGCAGATTGAGTTCCGATTTCTTTTAAGTAAGCTTCTCTTTCTTCATCAGATTCCATACCAGCTAATTTTTCTTCTAATGAAACAGAAATTGGAATGATAACATCTCCTGGAGAGTGTTCATCAACCCATTCTTTAATTTTCAACAAGTATTTATTCTTTTTTCTAACATAATCTCTTTCACTTAAGTTAATTAAATAAATACATGGTTTAGCAGTTAATAAAAGCATAGAATTAATAACTTCAACTTCTTTAGCAGTCCAAGTTTGGTTAGCAATTCTCTTTCTGTCTTCTAAAATACCAATGATTTTTTCAACCAATTTAGCTTCTTCTTTCTTTTGTTTGACTTCTAAAGATTGACCACCTCTTTTGGTGATTTTTTCAATACCTTCCAAATGCTTTTGAGCAAATTCGATATCTTTTAATCTTAATTCGTCTAATATAATATCCAAATCAGCAACTGGATTAACTTCATCGTTAATATGAATGATTTCACTGTCTTCGAAACAACGAACAACTTGGAAAATAGCATCGACAGCTCTAATGTTAGCTAAGAAATTGTTACCTAAACCTTCACCAGCATGGGCACCTTTAGTTAACCCAGCAATATCATAAATAGTCATAAATGCTGGAACTTCAGACTTTGGTTTGTATAATTCACATAATTTATCGAATCTTGGAGATGGGACAATAACTCTTGCTTCTTCAGGTTCAATTGTTGCAAATGGATAATTAGCAGGGTTACCTAATGGACATTTGGTAATAGCTTGGAAAAAAGTGGATTTACCAACATTTGCTAAACCAACAATCCCAGATTTTAAATTGTTTCCTGGTCTACCTAATAAAATTGGTTTCTCTTGAACAGCTTTCTTCTTTGGAGCCATGTTTAATGTTTGATTTCAACTATTTTCTCAAGTTTGAAAAATTATTACTGAAAAATTTTATGTTAATGCGCACGACGATTACCAGTGTTGGCGATGCGGGTAACAATTGAAAATTGAAATTTTTCACTTACCAGATGTTTAAAGTTGCGGTTAAACTGGTTAGATTAAGTCTAACCAGGCAGTTTAGTATAACAAGAGTTAGTTCAAATGTGGTTAAAAGTTCATGTCCGGCCGGAACGGTATTAAATTTAAAGATTCGTAAAGCTGGTGATGAACCAGTTGCTTTAGAAGATAGTGAATATCCTGAATGGTTATGGGATTGCTTAGATAAAGAAAAGCAAAGTGAACAATTAAAGGCTACAGATGTGATGAAATGGAGAAGAAAGCAATTAAAAAAGGAAAATGCCACTAAAATAAAGAATAGTAATTTTGTTTCTCAGAAATGATCTTGTATATAGCTAGAGAATATATAGTCTTGTAAGTGTTTCTGGTTTGTACTCTGGAGGTGTTGAAGTTGTGGGCTGTGTTCTGTGGGTTTTGGGATGGGTGTAGAGTTGTACTGTCTTATTGTAGTACTGTCATATGGCACATCACTTGTGAATACTGTCATAATGTAGAGTACTGTCATAATGTAGAGTACCATATCACATCTACGACATGCCGTAGAATACACCCAAGAATCACATCCCCAGAATCATCTCAAATCATTCAATATTTATTTTAGTTCGTACATATCTAAATTCTAACATTCACATCTACTGTAAGACTTCGATGTCTTCATCATCACTATAGTTCATTTGAGCAATAGACATCTTGTTATCATCTAAATTGAAAAGAGTGTAACATGATCTTAAGAAATTGTCTCCTAAAATGGTATGGCTACCAGAAACAACTCCAAGTTGACAAATAGTATCACCAGTAGTAGCATTTTGACCAGAAACGTAAACCAAGTCTGATAATGGTACTTTAATTTCTTTCTTGTTGTCAAAGTTGTAAGTTACTGTGTTACCTGGTTGTCTTAAAGTACATGATACACTATAAACACCAGCACCTGAATTATATTTAGCATTTGGATCAAGTTCGTTTACCAATTCTTCAACAACATCTTGTTCTAAAAAGGTCAAAGTGGTACCAGAATCGAAAAGAGCTGCAACTTGTTTTGTATCAATTGAACTTTCTCTTTTGAAAAGACCTTCAATCCAGTCATTTAAGCTAACGTCACTTAATGATGGGAAGGATGGTAAAGCATTTTTAGCAGTAGATGAAGGTTCAGCAGCAACATCAGATGATGAAGATTCTGGTGAAGCAAGAGTAACTTTAATGTTAGTTAAAGGAAGTTGTAAATAAACGTTATCACCATTAACTTCTGGTACATCAAATTCAACTAATTCCCCATCATATTTAGCGTGGTCAACAGCTCCAAAAAGAATAGAACCTTTTTCAGACTCAGCTGGTGTTAAGTATAATGAATAAGCATTTTTATGAATAAGTCCTTGTTGTTTCATTTGAACTGGTAAGTTATCATATTTAGTTTCAGTACTTTCTAATTTAACATAACCAATACCAAAAACCCCAACATTGGAGTCGGTATCATCAGCAACAGCAAAGTTAGCGTTTTCAACTACAAGTTCACTTGATAATTGAACTTTATCTTGACCATAAGTACCTTTGGCGTAGGTTTGATCTAAATACAGAATTGAAAAATCGGTATCGTTTTTCTTAAATGAGGTAGAGTTATCTTCATTATAAGTACCATAAAGTCCACAATCCATACTACCACCATTTTCAGTACAATATTGGTTTTTACCTGACATAACCCATAAATCAGCAGAACCAGTATCAATTAATACCTTGACTTCATCACCATTACTTCCAATTTTTAAGATGGAAACGTAAAAAGCTCTTTCATTAACTAATGAAACCTCTCCGGAATCGTCACCTTCTCTTGGAGTTAAATCCCCAACTTGTTCGTGGAGATCTTTGAAAAAATCGTTCATTACATCGACTAAATTGAAACCTTTTCTGACGTCAAAGTTCATTTTAACGAACCCATCATTTGCAGCCACGAAGGTAAGAGCAGAGAAGACTTGAATTAAGCGAACGAATAACATAATTGATTGATTCAATAGATTATTTTACTAGATTTATATACATATGAAATTTATACAGTTCCCTGTACACAATATTTACAAAATTACCTCATTTTACATTGTTTGAAGCGATTATTCTATTGTATTGGAATCGCGGTTTGAAATATAACCAGCGCCCGGCTGGCTACGTAAACTGGCGCTGTGGTGCAGAACCTAAGACGATGAACGAGTAAATACATGGGTACACGGGGGAATAGAATGGTTACGAGTGGTAAAACAAAAAAGGCGAAGAGAATTTTAGTGGGTGAGAGGATAGTACAGTTAATCCCATTAAAATTTCACACCTCCACTAACAAGAATATGTCGTTGCGACATCTAAAATTCAGACTAGGGAATTTCAAATTCGCTCTTCATTTTGTATTATTCGTAGCAACATAATTAAAAATTCTTCATTTAAATTTTGAATTTCGCTATAGATTATACACAAATCATAAATAAAATATATAATTCTCTTTTTATTTTGTTAAATTCGCTTTCTCTAAAGTATAATTACTCCTCTAAGTAAAATAAATTCGTATTCAAAAAATTAATTGATCGCATGT